>CM074277.1:33651029-33718529 GCA_037194245.1 Opsariichthys bidens | reverse complement strand
ACAACGAAAAGGTGTGTAGAGGTTTTATGAAATAGTGTCGCTTCTCACCTCGGAGTCCAGTTTCTGTTTCTTGGCCACCATCCCGGTCTTGAGGGCCAAACGCGCGCCTCCCCTCCGCTTGCCCACCTGAGTTAATAAGGGAACAGACTCAGAGCGTTACACGGGCTTTAGGAAGCGGCCAGGACCCGAACAGAGCCAGAATCTACTGCTGTATGTGTGTGTGTGTGTTAATGTTACACTAATGTAAAGCGCTTCCACTGCCGCTCTTACAATGCTGCTCACGCTACACGGCTTCTTGTCCTGAGCCGGAGCAGGACTCTTCGTCTTCTCCTGCTCCTCAGTCTCTCTCTTCCTCTTCTCCTCTTCCTCCATCTTCTTCTTGAACATCTCCATGAAGCTGCCGTCGTTGGCGAAGGCGTTGGCCGCTTTGGGCGCCCCGTGGGCCGGGCTGCTGCCGCCGGACTCGCCGCTGCTGCTGCTGCTGCTCGAGGACTGATGATGATGATGGTGATGATGGCGGCGATGATGATGTTTGTCTGATTTATGCTGCTTTTTCTCCATCGTTTTGAAGTTTAATACAATAACAGACAAGCCTTTACATTCACGCCTGCGATTTTACAGGGCTGTTTTGATTTGTGCGCGAGAAGTGGAGATTCGCGCGCTTTTGTAAAGAATGAATCGTGATTTAAACGCAATAAAGGCGAAAAATAAATAATAATAATAATAAGCGTGTTTTTCTTATAATGTGCTCATAAAGTCTCCCGATAAACTAAAGCACCTTCAACGACAAGCGAAGAGCGCGATTTATCGAGCCGTGAATCCGTGTGTGATTATAATCGTAGATCTGGAGGATTGTGGGATGAAGCGGCAGGATTTCGGGCTTTAATCCCGATGAATTTCGCACAGTTTTGTTTTATTTCAGTGTCGCTCCGCCATACTGTATTTCATCTGCAGTCAGTCTTCGTCCGTTTGAGTGGCGCGCCGCCGCCGCCTGTAGGCCGGAGGAAGAACTGCAAAATGTTTCTTTTTTTTTTCTTTCTTTTTTTTTTTTTTTGTTTGGCGGTAACTATAAATCACTGTCGCGTTTTTCGCATAAAATTGTGTTTAAGTTTTATTGTCCATGAAAACATATAATTTAGTGTAATATTAACTGAAACAGTTACCAGGAGCAGCAAAAGTATGTTTAAAAGGAGATTTGAAACTCACCTAAATATGGTTTATTATTCAACAGTTTTAGCAAGATTGCTTGGACAAAATTTTGTCAGCTAGGCCTACCAATCCTAGCATTTAATACATTAATAAATGTGTGTGCGTGTGTTTAAAATACCTATCTAACCAAGCTTTTTTGTTTCAATCAACATTTATCTAATATTTACTTTAATCAATTGATAATAGTGTTGATTGGAAACAAAAAAATATTTTAATTAATAAACAGTTAGATTTAATTAAATAGATTTGATTACAATAAAATAAATATTTAAATAAATAATAGGCCTACTATAATGAGTAGAAAATGTAATGTAATAGAAATAATATTTTACACATATTTATAATGTTTTGTTGTACAGTATTAATGGGGTCTTAAAACATGAAAATATTTATCTGCCTTTTAAATTTTAGGATTGTGATCATATTTGGCATCTATAAATTGAAAACCCTGCCCTAGAAAACAATTATTAGATATTATTAAAGCACATTTTAAAAAAAAATTATTTTAATCTTACCTTTATTAATTTAAAAGCAAAGTTTAATATTAATTGTAAATTAATATATTATATTAATATATATCATATGAATTATACATAATTACAATTCATGTAATATAAACATAGCAAATAAAATGGACAATTTTGTAAATTTTCTAAGCTGCTTTAATTTGGAGCGAGAGGTACAGGAGTGGCTTTATTGCGTCAGATACGTGTCACTTTACTCACAGCTGATCGGTCCAGTTTGGGTTTGTGTCTCAGAATAAAACCTGCTCTGGAGCAGTGTAGCATTAGTTACCATGGCGATGAACACCGCTTAAAAACAACCCACCTTCATGAGCCCGAAAAGCCAGAGTTTGTTCAATCTAATCTGAGTAGAAACTGAAACCAGCTTTCTGCAACAGACCACTGACGTTAACAAACACAATCATTAAAGAAAAGCAACAAGAACAGAAAAAAGCCTTAGATGAAATCAACTGAAGATAAAAGACATTAAATCTCTGAAGATCTGATTAAACAACTCCACAAACAGCATTAGCAGCTTCACTTATTTATTCACTTCTACTTTATTTCTGACAGATGTCCGCAGAAGCTTTTATTGAGAATTAAAAGAAGTTTAGATGTTGGAGTAAACTGAACATTTTCAACCAAACATCATCATGCTGATCAGTGTTTGATTTAGTTGAGCTCTTGACAATGGAGACAGAATTGTTGCATTATTCCAAATGAATAGATTGAGATTCACAAATAAATTTAAAGAAATTCACAAAAAATAACAAAAATAAATAAAAAAAAAACATTTACAAATTTGTTGTTTGTCACAAATTACAACTCTGTGGACTCCACCCACCGTCTACTTCAGCCAATCAGATCACAGCCAAGCCACATTGTGCTTTTGTGTTCAACAGAAGAAAGAAACTCTTACAGGTTTGGATCAACATGAGGGAGAGGAAATGATGACAGGAGTTTCATTTTGGGGTGAACTATCCCTTTAAGAGCATTTCTGTTTTACACACAAATACTGGAAACATGAAGAGTGTAAAAGATGGTCCAGATCTACAGGTGTAACAATTACTGACTATTGACCGGTAAGATCCTGAGAGAGGAAGAAAAATAACAACTGAAGAAAGGAAAGAGTGTGTCAGTGAAGCTGGTTGTGAATGTGTGTAGATGTGTGTTAGTTACAGGATCAGAGAATGACACTGTTCCTCTGTCATAGTCCAGATTCACTCTCACACGCTCAAGATCCTGTTCAACCTGAAAACCACCGCAGGGTTTGAATCGTGACTTAAAGATAGCTAAATTATGCCGCACACAGCAGACATCAGTGTTATAGAAATCATCTCCCTTCCTCTGGTTTGATGCTGTAGTTACTCCAACACCCCAGTGTTTACTCTCTTTAACCTCCACATCCCAGCAGTGTGTTCCTGAGTTAAAACCCTCTGAACCCAGAACACAGGAATAACGGTCAAATCTCTCTGGATTATCAGGAAGAGGTTGATCATTCCTGCTGTATCTCACACTGGTCAGATCATCAGACAGGATGAGACGTGGATTTGCAGTGTTTGGATCCAGAATCACAGGAGCTGATGAGACACAATCAACAGCTGCTTTTATTCTGATCTTCATATAATGATCAAGAGTGAACCGAACACAGATTATTATGAATTATGACACTGTTGATCAAACACATCAGACATTTTCCTCTGATCACTGTCAGTGTTTTTAGTCACACACTCATTTTCATTATCAGAGTTTAATGGCATCAGATACAAACATTAAATGTGATTCAAACATTTGTGTCTCATCAAGAGAAACTGATATTTTGGAAAAGTTAAAATCACAATCGATCAATCAATCAGAGCTGTTGAGATGAAAAACTGTATCTGTAAAACTTCTGATCATCATCTGACCATCTTCATTAAACTGAGTCTTAATGTGTGTGTATTTGTTTTAATACTTTGTTTCTGTCTGTTGTGTTCGACTTAGTCATGAATAATCAATGATTGTAATATTTTCAGATGTAATAAATCTCTGTGGTGTGAGAAACTGAAGCAGGTTCTTCTGGTAAACACATGATTATCTGAACAAACCCTCATCATTGTGTTTCTGAAACATGAAACATCAAGATTCATGAAGAACTTCTTCTAGAAACACTTTCAACATGATTCAGGATTCATGAAAATCTTCTGAAGAGAATAAACGTTTGAATGTTCCTGCAGTTCTTGAAAAATGGATAAGTTCTCAAAATATACCAATAACAACATCTTAAGAAATATTTTCTCATTTTTTCCCTTATGGAAAGAAAAGATTATCAAAACACTCAATTTTAATGCAAATAGTTTCCCTCATTTTTTTTTCAAACCAAGGCAATATTTTAACAGTGTAATTTTCGTTCAATTTTTCAAGCATGTTTTACTCAAAATTTGTTATTAATAAAGACAAACAAAAGTGTGTCTCTGTTGTGAATCTAGATTTCTGAGGAGATTATAACTTAATAATTTTCTTCATGAACTCTAGAGACTGTCAATAATTCCTCTAGTAATATAATCATAACAGAAACTCTTTGAGGATCTTGAAATACATATTGAAGTTCTTGAGTTCACAATATTATATTTCAGCTTCAGTGTTTCAGTCAGAAGAATCACAAATGAAGCCTCAAGTTTCTTTTCACTTTTACACTGTTGAGTTTGTTCTGGACTTGAGTAGATGAAGAAAACACAAACATTATCAAAAAAAGAGTTTATAATATTATATACCAGAACTAATATGATCTTCATTTACTACAAACTGAAATAATCTAGTATTTTTGTATCATGAAAAACCCATGAGTGATTTCCAGTGTGTGTGTAAGAGCTCAGATCTTCTCCAGACTCACTGTTGTGGACGATGTCCTGCATCTTCTTCCAGACTCTGAACGGCAGGTTGCCCAAGTAACGTGGCACATGAATCAAAGCTCCAGAAGCCATCTGTGGATCCGGCTGTGAGATCTGGACTCTGGAAGAACATTCAGGAGTCAGAACTGCAGTGGCTTTGGATCAGAACCAGAGAGACCAGAGACACCAGCAGATCACTCACCTTTCCATTGAGACTGGAAACTTCTGCAGAACAAACACACCATTTATCATCAAGAACTCAATCAATCAATCAATCAATCAATCGATGATCTGAAATCAGACCTTCAGAAAGCAGACGTCATTGTCTTTCATCATCTCCTCCATGTCTTTGATTGAGTGTGAAAGAGCTGAGATGTGTCTGTTCATCTCCTCCAGCTTCTCCTTCATCATCTGCTTCTTCTGCTCCTCTTCCTCCCTCAGTGCAGTGATTGTAGCTTCTTCTTCATCTCGGAGAAACTGATGAAGCTTCTCAAACTGCTGTTTAATCTGACGCTCTGTGTGCTCAGCTTGAGACTGAAATCAAACCACATTCACTTCAATCATCTCAATCAACAACTGATTCTGGAGCAGCATGAAGAGTGAGTGGGTAAATGTGGGTTAGTTAACAACAACTTTAACTTTATGACGTACTAGTACTGTAGTAGTAGATGTTCTGTGTGTGTAGAGTGAAAATACACATTATCAATCAAATCCTCAGATAGAAGAATAATGTCAGCAGTTCAGTGTCTGTTGCACTAACAGGTTGTTGCGCTCATGAATATTAATCACATCATCTGCATTCGCCCAAAATAATTAGCTAAACTGAAAATGCGGAAGTGTTAGGCAATGGGATTAGAGCTGGTGCATTAGTCCCGCCCACTGCTGAATAACCAACTGACAGATTCTGTGCTTGATCATCATTATACACAAATGTGAGTGTGTGTGTGTGTGTGTGTGTGTGTTTCAGTCAATAAAGGAACATAATTTTGTCAGATAAATCAGTTCAGCTGTTCTAAACAAACTTGTAAATTTGTCACAATAATCAATCCTCACCTCGATGTGTTGAACTGTTTTCTCAAACTGTCCTTTAAGGTTTTCATTGTGTTTCAGTTTCTCTTGTAAGGACTTCAGTGCTGTATTGAGCTCCTCCTGCAATTTATAGAGAAAATCTATAAGATACCAGAGACTGTAATATGATTTTACATGTAATACATAAGCTTAAACAAGTGTTCATCTGTAAATCTGTAAATCAGTCTTACCTTATATGAAGGAACCACTTCACCGATGGGTCTGAATGTGTGATTGATGTGTTTCTGTGAAGTAAAGCACACGACACACACAGGCTGTTTGTCCTCCAGACAGAAGAGTTTGAGTTTCTCACTGTGTAAACTGCAGATCTCCTCAGATCCTGATGAACGCCTCTCATTTCTCTCCTTCAGGAACGACTCGCACAAGTTTTTTAACACAAGATTACGTGGAGGATCATCTCTTGAGGATCTTCTCCTGCAGACAGGACACTCCTGAGTTTTCTTGGTTCTCCAGAACTGTTGAAGACACTCTTTACAGAAACTGTGACCACATGATAAAACAACAGGATCTTTGAAGATTTCATGACACACAGGACAAGAAAAATCATCATCAGAAAGTGAAGCCATATTTTCTGTTTGAGCTCCAGCAATTTTAACTTTACTTTCACTTTCTGAATGATGTTTTCAAAACTGAATAACTGAAAGAATCACAAAGATCTGCTGTCTGTTCAGAAACAAACGTTTCAAATCTTTCATGAAAATTATTCCTCTTAATTCTTCATTGATCACTGATTTTTTTATTGTTTTTGTCAAGAGTAAGTCAGTATGACCGAAAGGAGAAATAACAAGTCAGTCTCTTCCTGGTTAGTGTTGTAAGATGGTGGAGTTTCTGATCATGTGATTGTGTTTGTTCAGTATTTCCTCACTCTGACTGCAGTTCATTCTTCTTCAAGTCCTCCACTATCATCCCTGATCCACAGGAATACAGTCTCTTCTCTCAATGACTGCAGACCAGCGGCTCTCACAGCTCTTCTCATCAAGTGTTTTGAGAGCTTGATTAAGAAACATCCTTTGACCCTCTACAGTTTGGGTACAGGATAGAGAGATCCACAGAGGATGGTTTCATTCATTCATAAAATTCACAAAATTCTTACCCACTTGGAAACACGGCACAGAGAATCAGCCAGCCAATAGAAGGCATTTTCCCAATTTTGGGGTGGTTTGATGTGTAAAATGTGTAGCATATGTAAAATACAGACTACAGTAGATTGTGACAAAATTACATTCCATGTCATTATCATTCGTGTAGTTTATGCAAAAAAGCTTATCTTAAACCTTTCATAAACCACAGCCCTTTCGCCCTCTCGCTATAAGCTAAGTGTTAAATAATAATTGGTGCTATTCAAAATATATGAATATTATGTGTACTCTACGCAGGCACTCAGAGGAAAACACATAACGTTAGTTTCCCTGTTGTGGACGTCAAGAATACAGCATTATTTTATTTATTTATTTCTCATGATCTCAACATAAGTTGTTTTCTTGTGATGTAAACATTAAAAAGTAGTTATGATTATGAGAAAAGTAGAAAGAAAAAAAAATAATGAATGGCCTCATAGGTTTTCGTACTTAAAAAAAACCCGCATATCCCGGCTTCCGTAATTTTTTGGTTGGATCGTTGAAAAACACCTATCCCGGTGAGAAAACGCCCCAAAATTGGGAGACGCCCCTTTTGTAAGTACATCGTCACTGCCATAGACATAATAAATACATAGACGCCCCATTGGCCACTTTGGAACGTTGCTGCGATACGTCAACGTGTCCGCCATGTTGCTGAGGGCAACACTGCACTGTAAGCAAATGCAAGTAAACTGGCGAGCTGCGGTTTTTCTGGATAAAAACTAAAATAACTTTTACATTTATCAACCGATTTCAGTGGTTTATGATGTACGTGGTGTACAAAAAGTTCCATCTCTAGTTACTTAAAACCTCGATAGTAGACTTTAAAAAAATGTTTATTTTAATAACGAATAGTCAAAGCTCAGACTTGTCCTGTATTTGACCGCTTTATTTTTGGATATGAATTATGAAGATGCCCATAATGAGCTAATTAAAATTTTCACCTTAAATGAAAAAAAGGATTTCCTATTGTGGAAAAGGCATTTTCTGTCTTTTAACCCATTTGAGCTTTTCTTGTGTTTAGAATAGACCACCATTGTGAAAATGAAGCAAATCGTCAAATACAAATCACGCACGCTGTTTTCTGTATTTTTATAGCACTAAAATGATACAGATATTTACAGATAGCTACTCCAAAACATACAATAACAAGATAACTGATGATCCTTTATGGTAATACATATGATATGGTACAACTACAGTTGAATGCAAGTAGTAAATAAAATATATAGTGAGAAGTAATAATAAATAGTTTGTTGTGTATATAATATATATAGGAAATAGTTTATGTAGAATATAATACAATATAGTCAATAATAAAGTGTATAATATTGTCAATACACAGTATACAGCAATTAAAATAGTAATGAATAGTATAATTATATAATAGTATAAGTACAATAATATAATATCACAATAATATATTGATAATAGCATATAGTATATGTATATACTAATACCGATGGTTTATCCGTCCCTATTGGGGAAGACTATTCCTGACAGACCTGTCCTACACAGAGAACTCGCTTGCAGAAAAACCTTCCCTTCTTACAGCAACTTCCCACCGTCTCCTCAACTCTTTGTCTCTGGGAAACCTTCAATGTGTGAGAAAAGTAAGCTAGCCAACTAACTAACGTTACAGTAATTCACAATGTCACTCAGCTAAACGAAACGAGTGCTTGTCTTAAAAGTCGGTTTAGATGCATATTTAAATTTCAGGAAATTTAGTTTATAAAATAAGATAAAATACGCTAGAACTATAATATAAATAATTTAAACTCAACTTTCATAGCAAATTAGCGACATCACTAGCTGTTTTCTGACTGACTCCGGTGACCAACTACTATCAACATAATTATAATGACCAAATACAACAAGAAACAAATGTTCAGCCTTACCTGTGAAGGTTATTCCCAGAGACCTGTTTTCAATTGTGCAGAGATTTGTACAGCCCCAAGCAGCACAAGAAACAGGGATTTTTCTCAATTCCAGTTGTGAGCGTTATGGGAACGTTGACCTGCACAATATGGCGGCGCCGTTGACGTACGATCTAGAGGCCAATGGGGCGTCTGTGTATTTTATTATGTCTATGGTCACTGCAGCTGCAGAGGGGCGTTGCTAGGGGGTGGCCATGGCAACCATTGACCTAAGCTTGGCAACCCCTTTGGCCACCCCGTTCACAACTTCCTTTTGTGTCACTTTTTTCGTGACAATAATTGCGTTTATTTAGAAGCAGAACTGTCTCTTTTTTACGACCACAACAAACGCGCCTCAATCGAGCGTGGGAAAGGTGAAAATTACTATTTATGTAAGATTCATAAATATTACACCATTTAAACATTATTTAAAGTACATAAGGCGTGACTGAAACAGTCTTTGTCATACAATACACCTGTTTGTTCGCATTGAGTTGACAGTTTGAACGCTTGTGCCCATTTATTTATTTTCAAGGTCTGAGGTGAATTAGCCAGTGTTGTTTTCATTACAGCTAAAAATCTGGGAACACAATATTCAAACTCACACTTTTGACATTAAATAAAGCAGATAAGCAGTACCTGATATTATCATTGCCTACTTTTTGTGTTGTTGTTCCGCGACGTCGTGGAGAAATAGAAACCGTTTCTCGAATCGTCGCGCGCCGTCGCGGCTGGTTTGGACTCAGATTAACATGGAACCTTCAAGATTTGGACCGTCTGGTTTGGACACGATGTAACTGTTGTTTCTGTAACCCCAAAATGCCACTTTATTTTTCATAATGTGTTAGTTTCTGTTAAATGTCTATCTTAAAAAAAATTTAAAATCTGTCTTAAAATAAACTCTGTCTTAAAATGTGGGAAAATCTTCTATAAATATTTTTGATTCCTAATTTTCTTGCCTAGGGCCTCCATAACATCCCATTCACTAGTCCACCAATCAAGAGCAGCGAATTATAGGCTCTTTGTCCATTGGATAAGTTATTGTCACTCACAGTGAAACCAATTAATATCACTGGTTAAATGAGAGTCCTCTGAATGTATGAATGAAGAGATTGTGTTCGATGAATAAAATTCAGCTTTTCTGCGAACTGATCTGATGGCGCTGAAACGAACATCTTCAGGGGCTGTCGAGTGTAAGGCTCAGCAGGCATGCAAAGAAAGTGCAGCTCATGATGCAGGAATCAGTTTTGGAGTGACTGTAAAAATAAACTGAGCCTTATTCTGACGATCAGCACCAGCGTCATGTTGGGATAGATCATTTGACGATTATTCTGAGTTCAAAAGAGCGTGGGCGGACTTTGAATCCACTCCTGACACTTTGAATCTGAGCGCATAATGCAGAATTTTGTCAGACTTCCAGTCACTCTTAGACAGTTAGAGCTTTTTACAGTCTATGAGTTATAGGCGAATTTAAAGAGGAGTCAATTCAAAAAAGTCCTGGCTTATTTTAAAAAGAAATTAAAAAATTGTGACTATATGAGTAATTTTTAATTTAAATTATAATCTTAAACTGACAGGTTTAATTAACAAATTTAATTAATGAGGGGGAAAATGTCATAATTTGAGAATTATTTTTTACAGTGAAAACAAATGCAGCTTATATAATGACATTGTTTAAAATATTACATGTTGTAGGATCACTGATGAGGTTAAAAACCAGCGGTGAGTCTGAAGAAAAAACAGGGCAAAGAGAGAAAGGAGCAAGAGAGTAGTGAGCATCACAAGGGCAAAGAGAGTGAAGATCCAGAGAACAACTACAGGGCAAAAGAGTGTGTTTTTCTGAGGTAGAACATCAAGTCCACAAAGAGAGTGAAGATCCAGAGAGGAGCCATGAGGTTGAAAGCAATAGTAGTGCGAGACTGGAAGTCATTGAGTCTGGAAGAGACAATGCCACACCTGGACCATCAACAAGAGATGATGGTTGTCATATTCAGAAGTGAATGATGCAGTCTTTTGCTACAGCTGCAATCTTTTCTCTATCCAAGTAATTGAGATCATTAAAGGAGGATTAAAAGACTGGAAGAACATCCACACCATCCTGCACTGCCATGAGAACAGTTCTGAGCATATAAGCACCATGCAGAAGTGGAGGGAAGAGTTGTGGTCTACAACAGGTCAAACCATAGACCATGCAGAGACAGATGATCCTTTTGGAGGAAAAAAGACAGAGGTGGTGAAATGTTCTCACAAGACTGTTAGGAATTATACAATCTCAAGAGGAATCTTGGATTTAGAGGATCTACAGACAAACTCAATGTTTCTGATAACAGTCATTTTCTAAAGGAAGCCAAAGTGTGATCGAGTCATGAAGAAGCACACAAAATCAAAGATGGAATCACACACACACACACTTGGGGAAAGACGTACAAAATGAGCTACTGAATCTGATAAGTAGTCAACTGACCAAAGAAATTGTTGCAAAAATCCACACGGCAAAGTACTTTTCTATCATCCTTGATTGTACACCAGACATTGGCCACCTGGAACAGATGTCTATTATCCTACGCATTGTGGAACTACAGCCAGAGCCAGAGATAGTTTTTGGTTGTTGAAGAGACAGATTTTTCAGTTTGTCTGACCCCGATTCTGAAGTGGAGGCCCGAGCTCTTGCTGAAGAATTGGGGTCTTATGGCTTTTTCATGTGTTCTGTTACAGTTGTGTTCAAAATTATTCAACCCCCACTGAAATTGATTGTTTTGGCCGGTTTGACATTGATTTTGATCATTCAGTCATCCTGCTTACAATTAAATCAAAGAGGCACGTGTAGGTCAGACAAATATAACATAAGATTTATAATGAAATAACCACAAATGTCTTTTCTCTGCTCACATCATTATCAGTTTTATTCAACCCCCAAGTGACATTCAATCTTAATACTTAGTACAACATCCTTTTACAGTTATAACAGCTTTTAAACGTGAAGCATAGCTTGACACAAGTGTCTTGCAGCGAGCTACGGGTATCTTCGCCCATTCATCATGGGCAAAAGCCTCCAGTTCAGTCACATTCTTAGGCTTGCGCACTGCAACTGCTTTCTTTAAGTCCCACCAGAGGTTCTCAATCGGATTTAAGTCTGGTGACTGCGATGGCCATTTCAAAATGTTCCAGCCTTTAATCTGCAACCATGCTCTAGTGGACTTGGAGGTATGCTTGGGATCATTGTCCTGTTGAAAGGTCCAACGTCTCCCAAGCCTCAGGTTTGTGACGGACTGCATCACATTGTCCTCCAATATCTCCTGGTACTGAAGAGAATTCATGGTACCTTGCACACGCTGAAGCTTCCCAGTACCTGCAGAAGCAAAACAGCCCCAAAGCATGATTGACCCCCCGCCATGCTTCACAGTAGGCAAGGTGTTCTTTTCTTCATAGGCCTTGTTCTTCCTCCTCCAAACATAGCGTTGATCCATGGGCCCAAACAGTTCTAATTTTGTTTCATCAGTCCACAGAACACTATCCCAAAACTTCTGTGGTTTGTCCACATGACTTTTGGCATACTGCAGTCGACTCTTCTTATTCTTTGGAGACAGCAAGGGGGTGCGCCTGGGAGTTCTGGCATGGAGGCCTTCATTACGCAGGGTGCGCCGTATTGTCTGAGCAGAAACTTCAGTACCTACATCTGACAAATCTTTTCTCAGTTCCTCAGCAGTCACACGGGGACTTTTCTCCACTCTACGCTTCAGGTAGCGCACAGCAGTCGAAGTCAGCATCTTCTTTCTGCCACGACCAGGTAGCGTTTCAACAGTGCCCTTTGCCTTGAATTTGCGAATGATGCTTCCTATGGTGTCTCTTGGTATGTTTAACATCTTTGCAATCTTCTTATAGCCATTGCCCTTCCTGTGAAGAGTAATCACCTCTTCTCTTGTCTTCCTGGACCATTCTCTTGACTTCACCATGTTTGTAACCACACCAGTAAATGTCTAGAAGGAGCTGAGTATCACAGTCATTTTAAAGCTGCCTAATTGGTGCTTATTAGGCTTTATTGCTGCTCCCTGACATCCACAGGTGCTTTCAATACCTGATTGAAAACACTTCAATGGACCTCTGTTCTTCAGAGTGGTAGTCTTTAAGGGGTTGAATAATTGTGTCAATGAAGAATTCACAAAAGAAACATTTACTACTGTATTACAAAACCAATTGATGTCATTTTAGTTGCATATGCTTCTTTAAGAAGTCCTTGTAGGATTTCATTCTGAATTCAATTACAAATGTACTCTAAATTCTCTAAAACCATTTACAGCATTGGGGGGTTGAATAATTTTGAACACAACTGTATGTGGTGTGACATTCTGACATTTGTCAACCAGGTAAATAAGCTTTTCCAGTCATCCTCTATGCAACTGGATGTTGTTCAAACCTGATTATTTCCACCAAAGCAGCACTCTCACAGTGTAGGGCCTCTGGCTTTGCTGCAGCACAAGCAACTGCATAGGATCGCTGTGAGGAAATGAACATAGAGGCGGTTCTCAAACAGAAGCGACTACGGAAAACCAGGAAGCAGTTCTCTAATGAGGCTGCTGATGAGCCTCTGACAGACGCACTGCATAACCTGGATGTGACATTTTTAACACAGTTGAGGATGTAGCGCTTCATTCTCTTGAGGATAGATTTCAGACCAGGGAAATGTCAGGCACACTTTCAATATCCTTTTGAATTTGAATGATGTTGCCACCATGTCAAGAGGCACAGTGAAGAAACACTGTGAAGACATTGAGAAGGCACTCAGCAAGGAAGGACATGCAGATATCTGTGGAATGGAAATGGCAGAGAAGATCCTCAACTTCCACCGTTACAATCAAAAAACACAGCGATGGAGCTTCTGAAACTTCTACACCAGAAGCAACTGCAGGAGATATATCCAAACCTCTGGATCGCTCTCAGGATAACAGTTACCCTGCCAGTAACCGTAGCAGCTGCCAAGAGAAGTTTCTCTAAACTGAAGCTTGTAAAAAATTACCTGCGCTCCACAATGACTCAAGAACGGCGTAGTGGAAGTGCTTTAATCAGCTTTAACAGAGAACTTGAACAGCAGATTTCTTATGAAGCAGTTATTGATGACTTTGCTTCAAAGAAAAGCAGAAGAGTGCCTCTGTAGGTGGACATGGCCAAGGAATAGGAATAATAAGTGCTGGTCCAGAGGACTTTTCATGATTTTTTTTGTGTTTCAATTAATACAATATTTTTTGTGTGTACAAGTTTGATTAATATGCATGTTTAAGTAACAATATAAAAATACTGATAATAGGTTTTGTCTTCAAATGTTAATATTAATTGTAAATTAATATTATATATTAATATATATGATATGAAGTTTACATAATTACAATTTATTTAATATAAACAGAAAAAATAAGATGCACCATTTCGTAAATATTCTTTGAGTATAAGCTGCTTTAATTTGGAGCGAGAGATACAGGAGTGGCTTTATTGTGTCCGATAAGTGTCACTTTACTCACAGCTGATCGGTCCAGTTTGGGTTTGCGAATTGTAATGATGAGTGAGTCACCGGGTTTCGATCCAAATGCAGCTTTATTCAGAGACGTAGTCAGACAGGCAATGGTCAACTCAATAGCAAACAGAGGTAGCAAGGAAAAGGCAGACTCGTAGTAATAATCCAGGCTGAGGTCAAACAGGCAGGCAGATAAACATTGATAATAAGAAACAGGCAGGATCAACAGGGAAAACACGCTGGAATTGTAACACAAGGATTAGCAATACTTCACAAAGTGGGTGTGTGTGAGTGGTGCTTTATAGTGGTGAGATAAGAATCAGGTGTGAAGGTAATGCGAAACAGCTGACAGGGTGATCAGTGACTGGGTGAGGGGTTTATGGGAAATGTAGTGTGGTGTATGGAGTCCATGATGTGAGCGGGCGACCTCTGGTGGCAGGTGAACATGACGGAGCGGATTCATTACACGAATAAAACCTGCTCTGGAGCAGTGTAGCATTAGGTACAATGGCGATAAGCACCGCTAAAAAACAATCCACCTTCTTGAGCCCGAAAAAAACCAGAGTTTGTTCAAACTAATCTCAAAATTATCTGAGTAGAAACTGAAACCAGCTTTGTGACCACTGATGTTCACAAACACAATCACTGAAGAAAAGAAAAGCAACAAGATCTAAAAATCAACAGCAAATAAAAGAAGACACCAAATCTCTGAAGATCTCAGTAGAAGACGATTAAATAACTCCACAAACAGCATTACCAGTTTCACTTATTGCTAATCAGACTGACTTTATTTCTGTCAGACGTCTATAGAAGTTCTTGTTGAGAATTAACAGAAGTTTAGATGGTGATGTTTGGTTGAAAATGTTAAGTTTGTACCATCATGGTGATCAGTGTAATAAAATGTAATGAAATTCACAAAAATTCAGAAACAAAATATTTACAAATGTATTGTATGTCATGAACAGAACTCTGCCTGGCTTTCATTTGTGGACTCCACCCACCATCTACTTCAGCCAGTCACATCACAGCCACATTGTGCTTTTGTGTTCAACAGAAGAAAGAAACTCTTACAGGTTTGGATCAACATGAGGGAGAGGAAATGATGACAGGATTTACATTTTAGTGAACTGTCCCTTTAAGAGCATTTCTGAGAAGTTTTATACACAAATATTGGAAACATCATGAGTGTAAAAGATGAAAACAGCTCGATCCAGATCTACAGGTAATCTAATGATTACTGACTATTGACCGGTAAGATCCTCATAGGAGTAGCAGTTTCAAAGAAAGGAAAGAGTGTGTCAGTGAAGGTGGTTGTGAATGTGTGTAGATGTGTGTTAGTTACAGGATCAGAGAATGACACTGTTCCTCTGTCATAGTCCAGATTCACTCTCACACGATCAAGATCCTGTTCAACCTGAAAATCAGTGCTGGGTTCGAATATTGGGAGAAAGAGAGGTGAATTATGCCACACACACCAGACATCAGAGTGACAGAAATCAAGTCTCTTCCTCTGGTTTGATGCTGTAGTTACTCCAAGAGTCCAGAATCCACTTTCTTTAACCTCCACATCCCAGCAGTGTGTTCCTGAGTTAAAACCCTCTGAACCCAGGACACATTCATAACAGTCGAATCTCTCTGGATTATCAGGAACAGGTTGTTTGTCCCAGCTGAAGCTCACACTGGTCAGATCATCAGACAGGACGAGATGTGAATAAGCTGTGTTTGGATCCAGAATCACAGGATCTGATGAGACACAATCAACAGCTGCTTTTATTCTGATCTTCATATAATGATCAAGAGTGAACCGAACACAGATTATTATGAATTATGACACTGTTGATCAAACACATCAGACATTTTCCTCTGATCACTGTCAGTGTTTTTAGTCACACACTCATTTTCATTATCAGAGTTTAATGGCATCAGATACAAACATTAAATGTGATTCAAACATTTGTGTCTCATCAAGAGAAACTGATATTTTGGAAAAGTTCAAATCACAATCAATCAGAGCTGTTGAGATGAAAAACTGTATCTGTAAAACTTCTGATCATCATCTGATCGTCTTCATTAAACTGAGTCTTAATGTGTGTCTATTTGTTGTAATACTTTGTTTCTGTCTGTTGTGTTCGACTTGGTCATGAATAATCAATGATTGTAATATTTTCAGATGTAATAAATCTCTGTGGTGTGAGAAACTGAAGCAGGTTCTTCTGGTAAACACATGATTATCTGAACAAACCCTCATCATTGTGTTTCTGAAACATGAAACATCAAGATTCATGAAGAACTTCTTCTAGAAACACTTTCAACATGATTCAGGATTCATGAAAATCTTCTGAAGAAAAGAAACGTTTGAATGTTCCTGCAGTTCTTGCAAAATTAATAAGTTCTCAAATATACTAATAACAACATCTTAAGAAATATTTTCTCATTATTTCCCTTATGGAAAGAAAAGATTCTCAAAATACTCAATTTTATTGCAAATAGTTTCCCTCATTTTTTCAAACCAAAACAATATTTTTACAGTGTGATTTTCGTTCAATTTTTCAAGCATGTTTTACTCAAAATTTGTTATTAATAAAAACAAACAAAAGTGTTTTCCTGTAGTGAAACTGCAGCTCTCTGAGGAGATTATAAATTAATAATTTTCTTCATGAACTCTAGAGACTGTCAATAACTCCTCTTGTAATATAATCACAATAGAAACTCTTTGAGGAGCTTGAAATACATATTGAAGTTCTTGAGTTCACAATATTATATTTGAGCTTCAGTGTTTCAGTCAGAAGAATCACAAATGAAGCCTCAAGTTTCTTTTCACTTTTACACTGTTGAGTTTGTTCTGGACTTGAGTAGATGAAGAAAACACAAACATCATCAAAAAAAGTTGATAATATTATATACCAGAACTAATATGTACTAATATCTTCATTTACTACAAACTGAAATAATCTAGTATTTTTGTATCATGAAAAACCCATGAGTGATTTTCAGTGTGTGTGTAAGAGCTCAGATCTTCTCCAGACTCACTGTTTTGGACGACGTCCTGCATCTTCTTCCAGACTCTGAACGGCAGGTTGCCCAAGTAACGTGGCACATGAATCAAAGCTCCAGAAGCCATCTGTGGATCCGGCTGTGAGATCTGGACTCTGGAAGAACATTCAGGAGTCAGAACTGCAGTGGCTTTGGATCAGAACCAGAGACACCAGCAGATCACTCACCTTTCCATTGAGACTGGAAACTTCTGCAGAACAAACACACCATTTATCATCAAGAACTCAATCAATCATCAATCAATCAATCAATGATCTGAAATCAGACCTTCAGAAAGCAGACGTCATTGTCTTTCATCATCTCCTCCATGTCTTTGATTGTGTGTGAAAGAGCTGAGATGTGTCTGTTCATCTCCTCCAGCTTCTCCTTCATCATCTGCTTCTTCTGCTCCTCTTCCTCCCTCAGTGCAGTGATTGTAGCTTCTTCTTCATCTCTGAGAAACTGATGAAGCTTCTCAAACTGCTGTTTAATCTGACGCTCTGTGTGTTCAGCTTGAGACTGAAATCAAACCACATTCACTTCAATCTCAAAGAACAACTGATTCTGGAGCAGCATGAAGAGTGAGTGGGGAAATACTAGTACTAGTACTGTAGTACCCTTACCAAAAAGAAGTATTCTTCAAGTTAATTTCATGAAGTATACTTTTATATTATTATTATTATTTATATGTATATATCACTGATTTAAATACAACTGAGGTTGCGCCAAAATGCTGTACATCAGACAAGGACAAGCATCAACAAACATAAAACCACACATCAACATAAAAAGCACCAAATCTATCCATTGTACGCTACCAACATTAAGTGCACTTTCAAGCTTTTAAACATTGATAGAGATTTAGCGGACCTGATAGGTAGTGGCCGCTCATTCCACAATCTCAGCCCCATCACTGCAAAAGCTCAGCTGCCTTTATCTGGGCACTACAAGTAGTTTTTTGAACTTAAGTATAAAAAGTTCTTAAGTAATGTTCAAGTATATTTTATCAAGTAAGTATACTAATATCAATGTGTACCATTTCAATACTTCTTGGGACTAAATTGGCCTGTTTTTAGTTTATAAAAGTATATGTTTAAATGTACTATAAGTGTAACGGTAGTCAACTTTATGTGCAACTAGTTCACAACTACATTTCTCATTTCTGCATCTGTAATACAAGTGAACTTGTAAGTATACCAGTAGTTTACCATTTTAATACCAGTAATATATATTTTTTTATTTTATGAAAATACAGTTTGAAGTATACTTTCAGTAAACGACTAGTTTAGTAGTTTTATACTGCAAGTATACTTGTAAGTTTTCTTTAAATGAACATAACATCACATTTATAGTTTACCATTTATATATTATTTTTGCACTTTCACTATACGACTATGTTCCAATTTAGGTATTCATTATTTACACTTAAAATATACCATTAAATGTAAGCTACTTTCACATTTAAAACAAAAAAAATATTATATATATATATATGCATCGTTTTTATCAACACTTTATTGAATGTGAGTAAGTTTAATAAAGAACAATTGAAACAAAAAGTTGATCAAATTAAATTGTCAAAGACTACGCCTGGATCAGATTGATGATCAAAACACAGATGGAGAAGATCGAGTCCATCAACACCTCCAAAGCTTCCAAGTGGAGCTTAACCTGTTTAATGGGTGGAGAGATAGGGTTATGGGTGTGGTTAGGGTGTGGTTGGGGGATACAGCTCCACCCATCATTCCCACAGTAGGTCCAGAGCTGGAGGTTATGGCTCTGCAGTGAGTAACCTCTCAAAGCTTCAGTCGTTCATTTCATTCAGTAATGTTAGGTAGTTGTGATTTACATGTTGTTTAATGTCTGATTATCGCGTCATTTCACATTCAGAGATTCTACTAGAAGATGTGTAATAGCACCCCCACCATATAACAGTAAAAACATGGATAGCTGGAAAAATTCAGTCAATGGTGGGGAAAGAGTAAAGTAGATTTGAAGTAAATTCCTGTGTACACGACCAGTAGACTAGACACAAAAATTCAGATACTCAGAATTAGGAACATATCTACTTTCTTTAAAAATCAATATATTCAAACAATGTAAGTTTATAAGACTGTATGTACAACTACTCAGTGAAAAGAGTAAACAACTACAAGCCAAGTATACTTTGAATATTTAATTATACTTTTAAGTATATCTCGATCAAAAGATTGAGTACAAGTATAGGCCAAATATACTTAAACTTTTCTGTCAGTAAAAGTCAAGTATACTTTAGTGCAATTTTAAGTATATTTCTGAGAAGTATATAAAAAGTACACTGAAAGTATGTACTTATTTTTAGTTGAACAGAAGTATACTAATACAACACTTGAATAAACTTCTTTTTTTGTAAGAGTAGTAGATGTTCTGTGTCTGTAGAGTGAAAACACATTATCAATCAAATCCTCAGGTAGAAGAATAATGTCAGCAGTTCAGTGTCTGTTGCACTAACAGTTTGTTGAGCTCATGAATATTAATCACATTATCTGCATTCAACAAAATAATTAGCTGAAATGAAAATGTGGAAGGTGAGCATTAGCCAATGGGATTAGAGCTGGTGCATTAGTCCCGCCCACTGTTGAATAACCAACTGACAGAGGCTTGTGTGTGTGTGTGTGTGTGTGTGTGTTTCAGTCAAAAAAGGAACATGTAATTTTGTCAGATAAATCAGTTCAGCTGTTCTAATCAAAGTAGTCAAAATAATATGTCAAAATAATCAATCCTCACCTCGATGTGTTGAACTGTTTCCTCAAACTCTCCTTTAATGTTTTCATTGTGTTTCAGTTTCTCTTGTAAGGACTTCAGTGCCGTATTGAGCTCCTCCTGCAATTTAAAGAGAAAATCTATGAGAGATTTCTGTAATATGATTATGTAGGGAATATATAAGCTTAAACAAATGTTGATCCTCATCTGTAAATCAGTCTTACCTTATATGATGAAACAGCTTCACCGACGGGTCTGAACTTGTGATTGTCGTGTTGCTGTGAATCTCTGCACACTAAACACACAGGCTGTTTGTCCTCCAGACAGAAGAGTTTGAGTTTCTCACTGTGTAAACTGCAGATCTCCTCAGATCCTGATGAACGACTCTCATTTCTCTCCTTCAGGAACGACTCGCACAAGTTTTTTAATGCAAGATTAATTGGAGGTTCATCTCTTGACAATCTCTTGCAGACAGGACACTCCTGAATTCCCTTGATTCTCCAGAACTGTTGAAGACACTCTTTACAGAAACTGTGACTACATGATAAAATAACAGGAGTCTTGAAGATTTCATGACACACAGGACAAATATAATCATAATCAGCTGATGAAGCCATTTTCACAGTTTGAGCTCCAGCAATATAAACTTCACTTTCACTTTCTGAATCAAGGTTTCAAAAAATGAATAACCAGGAGAATCACAAAGATCTGCTCTCTGACAAATGTTTAAAATTCTTTTTGAAAGTGTTTCTTGCTGTTCTTCAATGATCGCTGATTCCTTTTTGCTTTTTCCGTGAGAGAAGAGAGTCAGTGTGACAGGAAGGAAGTCATTCACTTCCTGAAAAGTGTTTTCAGAGTTTCTGATCATCTTTGGGTGTTTTTAAACAGGTCAGAACATCAGGATTTTCTTTAGGTTAAAGATACATGACTGCGTCCGAAATCACATTTTCTTGTACCGTTTTTAAAAAAGTAATTTAGCCATGGTTTTGTTATAGTAAAAGTGTAGTAACCAATGTTTTCTTTTTTTTCTTTTTTTTTTGGCGGTTTGATTACCATTTGTTTAACCATTTGTATCATTTTAAAGTGGTTATCGCAGTTTTTTTTAAATAAAAACATAGGTTAATTTTCTTGAGGGTTAGCCTTAAACTACACATTTTTCCACAAAGGATTCAAGGAGTGTCTACGACTGTATGGTTCACTCGATAAATTAGCAGATCGTCATATTTAAACATTTCATTTTTTATCACGCTCTGAATGTTTCAAATGAATCTTCATCTGAGGTTTCAGTGAAAGTGAATTACTGAATTCTGTTCTGAATATTCAGACTTCCTCTCTTTTCTTCATTCGATCTCATGCAGCTTGTCACCACAAGTACCCACAAACCTGGCAAGCAACTTGACCTAATTTGCATGTGCAACTGTATCACTGACAACATTCTGGTAAAACCTCTGCACATTTCCGATCATTTCTTCATTACTTTTAATCTACAACTCCCTACTTGTGCACCACCAACCACTTTACCAGTTACCTTCAGACGAAACCTGCGCTCTCTTTCTCCTTCTCATCTGTCCTCTGTTGTGTCATCCTCTCTTCCCTCACCAACACAACTCTCATCTCTGGATGTGAATACTGCAACACACACTTTATGTTGCATCTTAACTTCTTCTCTATAAAGTATCTGTTGTCTCTCATCCAGGCCAGCATGTGCTACTCCCTCTAACCCCTTTTATCTGATGTTCTTTGTGAACACCGGACCAAACTCAGGGCTGCAGACCCATCTGACTAAGGTAGGTCTCAGTCTCTGCTCTCATCCTTTTCTGGAGAAGTTCATTCCACTAAATCTTCATATTTCCACAAGAAGATCAACAGTCCTTCAAACACACGCACACTTTTCAAAACATTCAACTCTCTCCTCAGTCCCCCTCCACCACCACCATCTCCTCAACTGCTGATCATTTTCCTAATTTCTTCACTGACAAAACAACCATCAGCCGTCAGTTCTCAGCTCCACACACAGGAACTCAGACATCCACATCCACAAATCTTCTCACTGAAGCAGACGAATTCAAACGTCTCCTCTCTAGACATCCCACCACCTGCCCTCTAGACCCCATCCCCTCACACCTTCTACAAACCATCTCTCCTACACTTTTACCAGCATTCACACACATTATCAATAAATCTCTCCACACAGGCATTTTCCCTACAGCATTCAAGCAGGCTCGGGTAACCCCACTGCTTAAAACACCCACATTAAACACGTCACGTGTAGACAATTACACATTCAATTCAATTCAATTCAATTCAAATTTATTTGTATAGCGCTTTTCACAATACACATCGTTTCAAAGCAGCTTTACAGAGAATGGATGTCAACATTACAATTTAAAGAAAGCAGTTAGCAAATAAAATAATTTAGTTGATTAATTTACAATCAGAGTTAGCAGTTTAACCGAAGTTAGAAGCAAGGAGCTCCCGGAAAATAAATTAACAATTAGGATAAAGAATTAGGTAATGAGCATGTTGATCCAGATGATTGCGTCTTCTGAGGTCCTCGCAGGAACTGGCGCCGTCTCTTCACAGGTGACGGTCATCTGAGGTCTTCTGAAGAGGCTGGATCCGGACTGAAGCTGATGTGCTCTCTAGTCACCTCGCGGCGGGTGTCCCGCGGTAGAACAGACAAGCAAAAGGAGAATAATTAGCGTAGCTGCTGTTCATAACTTTAAGCAAAGATAGTCAGAATGAGCGATTGATCTGATATGAGATGCATTATGTGAATGCTTGACTAAAGAGATGTGTCTTTAATCTAGATTCAAACTGGGTGAGTGAGTCTGATCCCCTGACATTATCAGGAAGGCTATTCCAGAGTTTCGGAGCCAAATGTGAAAACGCTCTCCCTCCTTTAGTGGACTTAGCTATCCTAGGTACAACCAGAAGTCCCGAGTTTTGTGATCTTAAAGAGCGTGACGGGTTGTAGGGCAATAGAAGATCGGTTAAGTACACAGGAGCTAAACCATTTAGAGCCTTATAGGTTATTAGCAATACTTTAAAATCGATACGGAACTTAATGGGTAACCAGTGTAGAGATGATAAAATTGGTGTTATATGATCATATTTTCTTGACCTGGTAAGAACTCTAGCAGCTGCATTTTGTACTAATTGTAGCTTGTTTATAGAGGAAGCAGGACAACCAGCTAATAATGCATTACAGTAATCTAATCGAGACGTCATGAAAGCATGAATTAACTTTTCTGCATCAGAAATAGATAACATATTCCGTATCTTGGCAATGTTTCTGAGGTGGAAAAAGGCGGTTTTTGTAACATATGAAATATGATTTTCAAAGGACAAGTTGCTGTCTAATATAACACCCAGATCTTTAACTGTCAAGGATGGAGTAACAGTACATCCTTCTAAATGCAGACTGTAGTCTGAGAGATTCTGTGTACAGGTGTTTGGTCCAATAAGTAATACTTCAGTCTTATCAGAATTTAATAGAAGAAAATTACTGGTCATCCAATGTTTTACTTCTTTAACACACTCTGTCAGTTTGGATAATTTAGAGATTTCATCAGGTCGTGATGAAATATATAAGTGAGTATCATCGGCATAGCAGTGGAAACTAATTCCATGTTTTCTTATAATATTGCCAAGTGGCAGCATGTATATTGAAAATAGTAGAGGGCCTAACACAGATCCTTGCGGCACTCCATAGTTTACTATTGTTATCTCAGATTTTTCCCCGTTTAAATAGACAAAATTGTGTCTGTCTGATAGGTACGACCTAAACCACCGTAATGCCTGTCCCTGAATACCAGCGTAATTTTGTAGTCGGTCTAGGAGTATTTTATGATCTATAGTGTCGAACGCAGCACTGAGATCAAGTAACACTAGTATTGAGACACAGCCTTGGTCAGAAGCTAGAAGTAAGTCATTTGTAATTTTAACGAGTGCAGTTTCTGTGCTATGATGAGACCTGAATCCTGACTGAAATTTTTCGTAGATAGCGTTCTTTTGCAAGAAGGAGCACAGTTGGGCCGAAACCACTTTTTCTAATATTTTAGACATAAATGGAAGATTTGAAATGGGCCTGTAATTTGCCAATACATTTGGATCTAATTGTGGTTTCTTAATGAGAGGCTTAATAACTGCTTGCTTGAACGGTCTTGGAACGTGTCCTAGGGATAAGGATGAGTTGATAATATTGAGAAGAGGTTCTTTTGCTACAGGTAACAGTTCTTTCAGTAGTTTAGTGGGTAATGGATCTAATAAACATGTTGTTGGTTTAGATGCAGTAATAAGTTTATTTAGCTCTTCCTGTCCTATAGTTGTAAAGCACTGTAACTGTTCTTGAGGGGCGATAATTGAGGCTGAATCATAAAATTCTGTTAAAGGTTCAGGCGCAATGATCTGTCTCTCTCCTACCATTCATAGCAAAAACACTTGGAACGGGTTGTTTTCAACCAAGTGTCATCTTACTTCTCACAGAACAACAAGCTGGACATCAATCAATCTGGTTTCAAGAGCGGCCATTCAAACGAGACTGCACTACTGTCAGTCACTGAATCCCTGTGGATTACAAAGGCTAATTCTGCTGGATCTTTCTGCTGCCTTTGACACCGAATCATCAAATTCTTCTGTCCATCCTCTCATCACTAGAATCACAGGTACTCCACTTCTCTGGTTTGAATCCTATCTCACAGGAAGGGCTTTCAGAGTTGCCTGGAGAGGGGAAGTATCTAAATCTCATCAACTGGTCACAGAGGTTCCTCAGGGTTCAGTTCTTGGACCGCTCTTATTAGGGATGGCTCGATACCACAATTTTGGCTTCGGTATGGTACCACAATCTAATGCTGAAATAAAGATATTAATTCAGTACCATACAGGGTCTAAATTTTGCCATGGGTATTGTGCATAATTTTAATCATTCTTCCAGGTTTTGCATTTACAAAGTGGGAAATTACCGCAAATGTTTATTAGTAAATTAATCAACACAGATTATCACATCAAATCAGAAATTTAAAAACTTTCTTTTGAAGTAATTTCAGCAATACTTTCTCTCTCCTCTCTATCTCTCAAAATGAGCAAATTGCTTCTGGCTTCCGAAGACATTGCGCCTGAACTTTTTCGTGCACGTTTCGGACAACTGATGGAAATCACTTACCCACGTCTTTTTAAACCTTGCCAATTTGAACATCCAAGCAGTTTTATCATTCAGTAGTAATGTAGGCCTACTTGGGAGCTCTTTGAGAGATGGTTTCTTTTAATTCATGGGGTTTCTTTGTGCTTATAACAACAAACAACACACACACACACACAAGCCTCCTGTATAGGGCTCGTGCACTCCAAATTTAAATTTAAGTTTAAGTTGTTTTACCTTAAACGGTCAAATACACACAAAATTGACAAAAAGTCCATCTTAGTGAGTATTCACATTAACATAGTTTTTATCTTCAATATTGCTCATACAGTGTCTCTTACATTTGGATGTCAAAGCCTTCTTAAAATAAAATTGACAATTGTTTTTAAGAAAATAACATGGTATAGGTGAAAAATATTGTGAAAAATGGAGAGTTTCCTCAGCTCAGCTGTTTACTTTTTCTATATCAGCAGTTTCTTTCAGAAATGTTGAAATCTTTGGAGCTTCCCTTCTGTTGTCGAGGGGTTGTTTTGTCCCTGCTGAATTCACAGAACTATTTTTATCAATATTTGTTTACCAAGAGAGATCAAAATGCTTTTGAAGACACTAAAACCATTTCTATAAAGTAAATATTCAACAGAAGTGTGTCAATTACAAGTTAGAGAAGAGTCAACAATATGGAATCATATTTGTGCCAATAAAAACAAACGTAACTTTTTTTAAAACTTACGAAAAAATAAATTGAAACTGAATAAAATGTCTTTTGAAACTGAAAAAAAATAAACTGCAACCAAAATATTTGACTTCGTTTTTAATAAACTGCATGTTTTGCTAATTGTTTTCTCCATTTTCGTTCGCTGATTTGTACTTACAGATGCGTTTCCAGAGTTTTTATTTACGCTTCTGAAGTTTTCGTTTGTCATTCTGGCACAAGGCTCTCGTGGGGGCGGGGCTAGCAGTGGTGTGTTCTTATTGGCTACTGAGTTTCTGATTGGCAGCTTCCGCAACCTGGAAGTGAAGTCATGTCAGCGTTGTGTTGACATCTTGACATGTGCGGATCATGTGAATGTCTTAGTTTTAGTGATATAAAGTTGGGAGTTTATATATTTGTATATTATTTTATCTGCTGCTACACTATGTTGAGAAGACTTCTTATGAGTAGCACAGACGAATGGTATAATCATCATTAACATCAATCATCGTCGTTATCAGGATACTGGAAACTCGTGGTAAGTTATTAATTTTTAAGTTTTAAATAAATCAATAAGTACTTGCTTTTGCTTTTTCATGAGGAGATGTATTTTAGAGCCCACAATATTGTACAGCAGTGTTGTCTTGATTTAGCCCAATCATTACAGGACCTGCTTTTATTACAGTCTTCGATTAGATCATATTTAAGGGTAAAAGTTGTGTTTAATATTAATAAATATTTGTTTAAATACAAAACCTATTACTTGCAAGTAATTATGAATGAAACTTATATATGTTTATTTAAAACAAATTTGTGTGTGTGTGTGTGTATATATATATATTATACATATACAAATTTGTTTTAAATATTATATGTTAAGTCTGCAATGTGTTGTGTGGGAGTTTGTGTTGTTAGATTATAATCTCCTTTCTCATTTTCCAGGGAGTGGAGCAACTTTTCCACAAACAAAATTCTGATGCTGATCCAGAGGATGGAGTGGCAGTGCCAGAGATCCACTGTCCCAAACACAAGAATCTTATTCTGTTCAGACACGTCACCTATGGATGACTGGGATCTTGATCTTCAGACACCTGATATTGTGCAAATAGTTAAATTTCTTTGGCGTTGTAGATTAAAACAAACACAGTGCACAAATACACAAGAGGTTGCAGTTTATTCTTATTAGTCTCTGCTGATCTTGTATTAACATACCAACAGTATATGAATGTTAAGGGGATTGTTCACCCTAAAATAACAATTCTCAAATATTGTACTCACCCCTCATGCCATTCCAGATGCTTATGACTTTCTTTCTATAGATAAACACAAACTAAGTCCTAAAGACACTTTTGCTCAACAATTGCTCCAGACCGACTGCCGGGTCACAATCCTCTTGTATTATATGGACTCACAGATGTTATTTTCTGAAAAATCTCTGTGTTTATGTGAAGAAAGAAAGTCACATACATCTGAGAAAGCATGAAGGTGAGTAAATGATGAGAGAAGTTAAATGTTTTTGGGTGACTATCCCTGTAAAGATTAATATTTTACTCCATTACCACATAATGTTTCCACCCAGTCATTGTTTTGTCACTTTGTACTGTAACAGGAACTGTTCAAAGGATCATTGTTTCATTTAAAATATAGATTAATTTTTCACATGTATTCTATATATGTACTTGTGCATTTTTAAGGTAATGAATATCATGAGAATTCTGTGCATTACATGAATATTTTAGTGTTTTGTGGATTCCTCTCATTCAACACTTTCATTTTAAACTTGTGTATATGCTGTTGTGACAATAAAGAACGTAAATTTATTTAAATTGATCTATAGTTTAATTTACATTTATTCAACTTTTTTTTATAAAAGTCACAATTGAAATTGTTGATGATTATTAAAAAAGGATTTCCAATTTTAAAAGAGGATTCTTTGAATTAAATATTTACTGAAATGACCTTTGAGGATTATACCATCTGACAGCAAACCACTGCAACAGCACATTTATGAATTATTTTAGAAATTAATCATGAATAATTATTACTTTATTGGCTTCTGGCTATATCAGTTCATACAAACAATATTATATTTCTATATATAATATTACATAATTATAAAATTATAGTATCATGTTAATGTAATTCAATATTTATAATATGATATGAATATTATTTCTACATTACATTATAAATTATTATTACTTACCAAGCTTCCGGTTATATCAGTTCAAACAAATACAATTTATTATATTTTTATATAATATTATATAATTATATATAATATAATAATTATAATAAAAATTACAGTATTTTGTTCAGGTAATATTATATGAATAATATGATATGAATAGTATTTCTATACTATATCACAAATGAAATTAATTGTAATTAACCATAAGTAATATTGTATATTATATTATAAATGAAACTTATAATTAATCATAAATAATTATTACTTAATTGGCTTCCAGCTATATCAATATAAAATATCCATATTCATACAAATACAATAATATATTATATATATTACTAAAAATAAATAATTATAACTATATTATGGCATTATGTTTAATTAATATATTATAATATGATATGAATATTATTTCTATATTGTTATAAACAAACTTGATCATAATTTATCAATTATTAAATAACAAATACAATATGATATATAACATAAATATGACAAATATGGCGAATATAATACAGTAAGATATAATATTTAAAATATTTTAATATTAAAATATTTCTTATTAAATGAATACTATTTCTATATTATGTTATAAACAAAATCAATCATAATTTATCATAAATAATTATTTAATTAGCAATAAAATAATTATATAACATTACATAAATATAATACGGTAATAATAAGATGTAATCATATTTAAAATATTTTATTAAAATATTTCTTTAAATAAATTATTTCTATATTATTTGTTATAAACAACATTAATTGTAATTTATAACAAATTATTAAATGACAAATACAATATGATAAATACATAAATATAATACAATAAGATATGATAATACTTAAAATATTTTATTATTACAATATTTCATATTAAATAAATACTATTTCTATATCATTTGTTATAAACAAAATAAATTATAATTTATCACAAATTATTACTTAATTAGCAAATACAACATGATATATAACATCACATAAATATAATACAATAATATATAATAATATATAAAATATTTGATATTAAAACAGGAATTTCTTCATAATAATAAAATATAAAAATATATTTTTTGGCAACATTTCTCATTGTCCTTTAGTTTAATTTGATGTACTAAAATAAACTAAATCCTAAAAAAAACAATCATGAAATCTATATGGATATACTAATAAAACTATTAAACAACCTTAAAATTTAAAAACTGATGCAAAATATTAATAAGAACAATAATCTCAATAAAACTAAAAAACTGGGAACAGCAAGTCAAACACAAGTAAATATTTGTAATAAACAAGTAATAATTTATTTTTCTGGAGAAAACTTCGGCATGTAACTTTCTGCCTTCACGGTTTGTCATAAACCCACGAATAACGGCTGTAAAATATTCACACAGAAGGAGAAAAACTCACAGAGACTTAAAAGATCATTTAGATCTGAGTGTCGAACCGACAGATGAATCACAGCAATAAAACACGTGAAATCAGCACAAGACGGTCTACTTTTACAGGAATAATCAGAACTGATGATCCACATTTTCTCATCAGAAAACACAAGTATTGTCTTTGATTTCTACGAGCTGACATTAGATAACACTCCCTGACTCGTCTGATAACCTCACTCAGATCAGCGGCTGATGTTTTCACATTAGGTCTGTGTTCAAACGTTTCTGCATCATCAGTGAACAATAACTGAGGCGAGACCTGTTTGAGCTGTTATCTAGACACAGAGAACTGAAGCTCTAGCGCAAGTTCTGTCAGGAAGACTCAAATGTTACGTCACTACTAATTTAGATCTAACCAATCATTATCCAACACATGTAGTATATAAGATCGGTACTCATCACACTTGTCTGAGTTCGCAGATGCTGACGCGAAACCTAATTGTTAGCATTCAGTTGCAAACTCAACCTCGTCCCTGAATGATCTCGCTGCTTGTGATTATTCAGATTCTGACGAAAATATTGTCCTGCATCTCCTCTTCCGTGTGTTTGCAGTACACGCATTCAGAGCCGCTGCTGCATGGATATCTGAACCGGAGGATGTAAATTCACAGCTCATCAAAGTTGTTCAATGCCTTTCAGAGCCAGCTACCCTTTCGCACGTAAATTTAAAATATTCCGGCTGAACGCTCAGCGCGAGATTTTCAAAGCGACCGTCTTTCAGAACGTGTTACTTTATTGTTTTACGGTGCTCGTTATGTGACACACGGCAGCACAACAGCGCTGTATGACTGATCTGATTATTCATTTTTCGTTAAATATTAACAAATTGAGGTCTATAGCTGGACATATCTGTCATTCTGATCGTCAAATACGCGCAAGTGGACGTGTTTTGCTGTGTAATCACTCATAATGATCGCGTTAGATCAGCTCCACTCGCCGCCATGCTAGTTCGCGCACAGCTCAGAGAATCGCACCGTTGGATTTATAGTATTCATTCTTCCAATTGCATTAAACAAAAAGATTTTCCCTACTCCTCTCGGATCAAGCAATCAACAGCGTGTGGCTTCGACCTCATCTACCCTTCTAAATTCTCATCACACAATCCAGACGCCATTCCTAGACGTCCTGCTACAACTGCAACGTCAAATCTTAGTCACTCCACTGCCGCATCAGTTCAAGAGTTCGGTAGGTGTTTCGTCCCACCTGCTGCAGTTATGATGTCACCCCAATTTAGATCTTTTATCCTAGGTAAGGTCATTAACCCCTTAAAACCTTACGGTATCTTCAGAGTTCTTTTTCTGAGTGACACACAAAAGTAAAGACTCATAACTCTCAAACGATACCCACCTTTTGACTCTCTTTGCTATAGTTTTGAAGGAAACTTAAAAAAAAAAAAAAAAAAAAGCTTCTCATTTCATACCTGCATCTGGATATCTAATTTGTGGTGATCCCATGAAGTATCAAAAGTTGGAGCATTTGGAATCAAGGTGGCCTTTTTGTTTAGCCCTCGTCACCCCCTAGTGGGTATTTTTAAAATTGCACTTTCACGTGGAGTAGCACGTGATCCACACGTGGGAATCCGTTGATCTTGGCGTCATTTCAATCGGGAGCATCAACTGTAAGTAATGATGTGCTATTTTCCTCAATCTATGCCTGTTTCATGAAGTTTTATGCTGAAATGCCACTTGATAGCTACATTTAGTTTTAGCTATAGCAGCTGCGCGCCGTGGGGGTTTATGTGTCGTAATTGCGCAATCGATATCGTGATCGCTTCATTGGATTATGACGATGTTGGACTAATTTTAATCATGAGAATCAGCCATAAATAATGATGCCCATTTTACCACAATCGGTGCATGTTTCATGACGTTAAGAGCCAAAACGTGACATAAATGCTGCATTAGTTATTTTTACATTTGGGTTTTGTGGAGTTTCCAAAAAAAAAAAAAAATTTACTTTTCAGTAAATAACTTTGCAGTACTTGGATTTATTCAAAGTGCTTACATTCATTGTAAAATTCAGACTCTAGCTTTCAATGACACCTATTTTGTGATAAAGAAGGCTGGAGTTTTGAAAATTTGATTATTAATATTTTTATAGGTATGATTTGCCTGTGGGCGGTACACTCCGTCTTAGAGGTTAACTCAGCACTCGTTAAGAGTTGAAAGCAATGACTGGTCGCTTTAAAAAGTTGAGTTGAGTTAAAATGATACCTCTTCGTGTCATTCCTCCTAGTGGTTGCTTAGTAATATGATTATGAATTTTTTCGCGGGGGGGGGGTTGCCCGCTGGCGGAACAGTTCGGGCTAAAGGGGCTAACCTGGCTACTTTACTGCTTCCATCGCTTACAGTGACAGACTTATGGTTGACCGCGATGACGAGGCAGTTTTTCTCAACTTCCGATCCCAGTTAGCTACGAACCTCTCATTCGCCGAATTTGTCATCCTTTAGCATTACAGAGACATTCTGTGTCAAGCTTTAGATTGGAGGGATGAGTTAGGTCGTACCTATCAAAGATGGCAGACTTTAACCAACGATACGGGGGTTTTACTGAGTTCGCGGTATCCTTAAAATAACAAGTCACTCTGCCCCTCCTTCCCCTTCTTAACACGAGTATAGTCTGGTCTGTCACTGACGCTGAACTGCCGTCCGTCATTTTGGTAGCCAAAAGATTTTAGCCCGTGCAATTCGCAAGACCCGCCACTTTGCAATGCCCGACGGCCCGCTCTCTCGCGCCACACATCATGTTCTCACGGGGCGCGAATACATCGTGGAGCCAAGAGGACACTGAAAAACTTTTTCATATGTAATATACTGTAATTCTTAGCTGTTAAACACTAAATACTCAGAGGGGCTCTTTAATTGTCGTGACAGATCCTTCAGCGGCTCGTGAACCGATTATCTCTTCATGCCGGTTCATTGTGGCGTCAAGTGAACATCGGAGGGAATGTCGTTCAAACACGGAAAGACATGAGTACACACAATTTATATATATTTAAAAAAAAAAAAAAAACCTCAACTTTCACCCTGATCAGATCTCGTGTTGAATTACATAAAATGCCTTGCCGATTTAAGCAAAAGGCTTGCTCCCTCCACACTCAACGCTTACACCACAGATTATTCCGGTATTATCACTCCGGTTTTCCCACCTCGATCACGACCACTGTTCCTTGTCATTCTAAACATGATAACCGTAATCTTTATATTTCACCCATCCATAGATTGCTAGCAGGAAATATTTTATGCATTGTATTTTAATCCTAAATGCCAAAGTCTTTCATTTCATCTATTCGGCGGCCACCCAAAGGCATAGCCAAATCCTCCTGTAAACCTTCTGTTAACGCCTGCCAATCATTCATCTTCTGCAAAGTATCACTACAATGCTAGAGGCCATGCTTACGGCTTCACGTGTCCCTGGGAATTTACCACAGATTTTAAACATCAGTCTTGCTCGTGGGCGTTCACCTAATTTCTTAACTCTTTTCCTTAAACACTCAGTGTGACTCCAAAGGTCTGGTGTCACTTTAACTTTTCTAAGTTAATAACAAATTCCGTCCCTCCTTCCATGATTAAATATCTAAGTTCACTTAGAACTACTGTCAACTTCTCTCTAATGGAGAACAGTTTGGTAAAGCTTTGTTCAGGACTCAATTAGCTTCTGTTCCAGGATCCCTCAATCTTTTCCCCTTCTACTGGGGAATGGCCTTCATTCAGAATCGTGGTAGCAACCACCGCAGCCGAGGATTTTCAACATCAGCCATCAAGCCCCTGGGAAGACTGTCTTCCTCTGCTATCGAATCATACATAAGACCAGATTCCAAAAAGCTCAGCAAGCTCTCTCAAGTTACAATCAAGGTAATTCATGCAAATACTGGTGGTGGTGTTACTATCTTACTCACTTATAATCCAATTGTCACTTGTCGCCATTCAAGGCGTTGTGTCTATGTGGCCTAACGTGGCCTGTGTCGCCATTCAAGGGTGTTGTGTCCATGCGGCCTAACGTGGCCTGTGTCGCCGTTCAAGGCGTTGTGTCTATGTGGCCTGTGTCGCCGTTCAAGGGTGTTGTGTCTATGTGGCCTAACGTGGCCTGTGTCGCCGTCCAAGGAGTCGTCTATGTGGCCTAACGTGGCCTGTGTCGCCGTTCAAGGGTGTTGTGTCTATGCGGCCTAACGTGGCCTGTGTCGCCGTTCAAGGCGTTGTGTCTATGTGGCCTAACGTGGCCTGTGTCGCCGTTCAAGGGTGTTGTGTCTATGCGGCCTAACGTGGCCTGTGTCGCCGTTCAAGGCGTTGTGTCTATGTGGCCTAACGTGGCCGGTGTCGCCGTTCAAGGGTGTTGTGTCTATGCGGCCTAACGTGGCCTGTGTCGCCGTTCAAGGGTGTTGTGTCTATGCGGCCTAACGTGGCCTGTGTCGCCGTTCAAGGGTGTTGTGTCTATGCGGCCTAACGTGGCCTGTGTCGCCGTTCAAGGGTGTTGTGTCTATGCGGCCTAACGTGGCCTGTGTCGCCGTTCAAGGAGTCGTCTATGTGGCCTAACGTGGCCTGTGTCGCCGTTCAAGGGTGTTGTGTCTGCGGCCTAACGTGGCCTGTGTCGCCGTTCAAGGGTGTTGTCTATGTGGCCTAACGTGGCCTGTGTCGCCGTTCAAGGAGTCGTTTATGTGGCCTAACGTGGCCTGTGTCGCCGTTCAAGGAGTCGTCTATGTGGCCTAACGTGGCCTGTGTCGCCGTTCAAGGCGTCGTGTCTATGTGGCCTAACGTGGCCTGTGTCGCCGTTCAAGGAGTCGTCTATGTGGCCTAACGTGGCCTGTGTCGCCGTTAAAGGGTGTTGTGTCTGCGGCCTAACGTGGCCTGTGTCAACCTGTGTCACCTTCTCTTTTCTCCTTCCTTTTCTTCGCTTTCTCTCTCACCACTCAGTGGTATTCATCCTTCCCTGCCTCTTGCGCCACGGTTAGCGGCTTCTCCACTGGTAAGTACAAGTCTCTAAGGCAATTTATGTTTTTCTGCCTAGGAACTACAAGAATCAGTACTGGCATAATTCCGTTCCTTTCACAGTTCTTGGGGGGGTAGGCTCCGTCACAGGATAAATTAACCTTCACCATTTTTGGGGGTCGGCTACGCCCCTGCCTTCATCTTCAGGCAGGAAATGCAGAGTCCGCAACCCTCAGGATCTAAGCTACGGACGGGGCCTACGCCAAAGAACTTTATCTTACAATGTTTGCTTGCTGATTGTTAATAAATTTCATTGCAAGTTAATTTACCTCCCGAGTCTTTCTGGTAGAACTGAAGATGCCGTCGGTGTTTGTTCTCCGAGAGCCGCTTCACAGACGAACATCTACACTTTTATTTTTTTCATCTTATCGAGCTTGAAAGAATGAGAGCATGACCATAAACTGCAGCGCAGCCAAAGAATGACAGGAAAAACAGATGCTGCACAAATATTTTTATTTTTTCATGAAGAATTATTCAAAACCATCAAGGCTTGAACTGGCAGACAGCTGAAGGAAACCTTTAATACTGGTTTCTAAACATGATTTTAAGGGTTAGTTCACCCAAAAATGAAATCTCTGTCATGAGACACTCTCATGTCGTCCCAAACCTATGAGACCTTCGTTCATCATCAGAACACAAACGTCATTTTAACTTTAAGAACAAGTTTTACACACAAATACTGGAAACATGAAGAGAGTAAAAGAGGAAAAGATGGTCCAGATCTACAGGTGTAACAATTACTGACTATTGACCGGTAAGATCCTAAGAGAGGAAGAAAAATAACAACTGAAGAAAGGAAAGAGTGTGTCAGTGAAGGTGGTTGTGAATGTGTGTAGATGTGTGTTAGTTACAGGATCAGAGAATGACACTGTTCCTCTGTCATAGTCCAGATTCACTCTCACACGCTCAAGATCCTGTTCAACACGAAAACCAGTGCGGAGTTGGAATGACAAGATAAAGAAATATGAATTATGCCACACACTCCAGACATCAGAGTGACAGAAATCACGTCCCTTCCTCTGTTTTGATGCTGTAGTTACTCCAAGACTCCAGTATTTACTCTCTTTAACCTCCACATCCCAGCAGTGTGTTCCTGAGTTAAAACCCTCTGAACCCAGAACACAGTGATAACAGTCAAATCTCTCTGGATTATCAGGAAGAGGTTGATATAAACTGTCTCTCACACTGGTCAGATCATCAGACAGGACGAGATGTGAATAAGCAGTGTTTGGATCCAGAATCACAGGAGCTGATGAGACACAATCAACAGCTGCTTTTATTCTGATCTTCATATAATGATCAAGAGTGAACCGAACACAGATTATCATGAATTATGACACTGTTGATCAAACACATCAGACATTTTCCTCTGATCACTGTCAGTGTTTTTAGTCACACACTCATTTTTATTATCAGTGTTTAATGGCATCAGATACAAACATTAAATGTGATTCAAACATTTGTGTCTCATCAAGAGAAACTGATATTTTGGAAAAGTTCAAATCACAATCAATCAATCAATCAATCAGAGCTGTTGAGATGAAAAACTGTATCTGTAAAACTTCTGTTCATCATCTGGGGCCTCATTTATAAAACTTTGCGTATAAACATTACTAAAAGTGAACATACGACATAAATCTGAAAATGTTGTACGCAAAAAAAAAAAATTAATAAAACCATGTGTACACCTGAACCTGCGCAAAAATCCTTTTATAAATCCCAGTCAGATTGTCCGTACGTCCATCTCCACCTCGTCTCCTCCCGAAATCACCATATATGGAGCGTACATCAGTGTTGACATCAGTGTTTTAATAACGAAAAAATGGATCATATCATTGCATTTGTGTTTGAATAATTAGTTTTTGACTTGAAACAGTCGCATATTAAACTTAAATTTAGTTTATCCTTCCTATGTTGTTGTTTTTGGGGGGCGTGTTAGAGTGGGATTCTGTTAGGAGGTCGTCAGAAAATAATTGGAAGATAAAGTTTGAGAAACTCTGCTCTAGAATAAATATATCAAAATATCCTAAAAGCAAAATGATAAAATACTTCTCAGATAAAGTTTTCAGAATAGAGTTCATTAATTTCCAGTGTCCAAATGGTATTTTAATTGTTTTAAACATTGCAGTTTTGCTGGTAAGGTGATAATATCTTTAGGATAATTTAGTCTATTTCAGTGGAAACAGATCAGACTCATTTATTGCAGAGTAAATACAATTTTTTGACTCTGAGCTTCACTGACAAAGTATTTCAGAAAGGAAATCTTACCGATTTCTTCAAATCCAGTGGTATCTTTCATAACTGTGTGAAGATGCCTGTACAGACATCAACACCTCCTGCAGCTGCAGTTACAGTAAGAAATCATCATTGAACCTGTTCAAACCGGACAATAGACCGTTCGACCATCGAATCCAGCAGAGTCTTTCATTATATCGCAGTAAGAATGAGTATGTAAATGAGTCTAGCCCTCAAGGTTACTATTATCGACACGAACCTCGTCAGAAAGGTAAAGGGGGAGGTGTTGCTGTAATCTATAGTAATATCTTCAGTATTACTCAAAAGTCTTTCAAATATATCTCTTTTGAAGTGATGGTGCTCTATGTAAGTTTATATAATGTTAGTGAAAACTCTCATTTGAAATTTGTGTTGGCTACTGTATACAGGCCACCAGGGCACCATACAGATTTTATCAAAGAATTTGCTGATTTTCTATCGGAGTTAGTACTGGCTGTGGATAAAGTCCTTATTGTTGGTGATTTTAATATACATGTAGATAATGAAAAAGACGCATTGGGATTGGCATTAACAGATATTCTAAGCTCTATTGGAGTTAGACAACACGTGTCAGGACCAACTCATTGTCGTAATCATACTTTAGATCTAATATTGTCACATGGAATCGATATTGATGCCGTTGAAACTCTGCAGCAGAGCGATGACGTCTCAGATCATTATCTAGTCTCATGCGTGCTACATTTATCCAAGGCTGGAAAACCGCCTGTCTGCCATAAATATGTTAGAACCATCACTTCTACCACTAAAAATTGCTTTATAAATAATCTTCCTGATCAGTTTCATCAACTTAGCAAACCAGACAGCTTAGAAGAACTCGATGTTGCAACAGAAACTATTGACGCTCTCTTTTCGAACACTCTAGACTCTGTCGCTCCTTTGCGCTTAAAAAAGATTAAGGATATTAGTCCAACGCCATGGTATAACGAGCACACTCGGGCCCTTAAGAGAGAAGCCAGAAAACTGGAGCGCAGCTGGAAGAATTCAAAACTAGAAGTTTTTCGGATTTCATGGAGAGAGAAAATGATGGAGTACAGAAAGGCTGTAAAAACCGCTAGATCTGCTTATTTTTCAAATCTTTTAGAAGAAAATAAACACAACCCTAAGTATTTATTTAATACAGTGGCTAAATTAACAAGAAATACAGCCTCAACTTCTGATGTTTCCAAACAGCACAGCAGTAATAACTTTATGAACTTCTTTACTTGCAAGATTGACAACATTAGAGAGAAAATTATAGCCATGCAACTGTCTACTACAGTATCACATCAGACAGTAGGTTGTTGTATCCCTGAGGAAAAATTCCATTCATTCGCTGCTATAGGAAAGGAAGAATTGTCTAAACTTGTTAAATCATCAAAATCTACAACATGTATGTTAGACCCTATACCGACTAAGCTATTGAAAGAGATGCTTCCAGAGGTCATAGATCCTCTTCTTAAGATCATTAATTCATCTTTATCACTAGGTTACGTACCAAAAAAATTTAAGCAGGCTATTATCAAACCTCTTATTAAAAAACCACAACTTGATCCTGGTGAATTAGTCAATTACAGACCGATTTCCAATCTACCTTTTCTGTCAAAAATACTCGAAAAGGCAGTATCATCTCAGCTTAATTCCTACTTGGAAAGAAATGGTATCTGTGAGGATTTCCAGTCAGGATTTAGACCGTACCATAGTACTGAGACTGCTCTCATTAGAGTTACAAATGATTTGCTCTTATCATTAGATCATGGTTGTATCTCTCTATTAGTGTTACTAGACCTCAGTGCTGCTTTTGACACAATCGACCACAATATTCTTTTGAATAGACTAGAAAATTATGCTGGAATTAGTGGAATTGCATTGGCATGGTTCAAATCATACTTATCTGACCGTTATCAGTTTGTAGTAGTAAACGAAGAGATGTCATTTCGATCACAAGTTAAATATGGAGTACCACAAGGCTCAGTTCTAGGACCGTTGCTTTTCACTCTGTACATGCTACCCTTGGGAGATGTCATTAGGAAGCATGGCATTAGCTTTCACTGTTACGCTGATGATACCCAGCTCTATATTTCCTCGCGCCCTGACGAAACCTACCAATTCTCAAAATTAACAGAATGCGTAGCTGATATAAAAAATTGGATGACTAGTAATTTCCTACTACTAAATTCAGAAAAAACAGAGATTCTAATTATTGGACCAAAAACTTCAGCACATAAAAACCTAGAATACTGTCTAACACTTGATGGCTTCTCTGTTAAGTCGTCTTCGTCAGTTAGGAACCTGGGTGTGCTCTTTGATACCAATCTTTCAATTGAAAGCCACATTTCTAGCAAATGTAAAACCGCATTCTACCATCTTAAAAATATATCTAAATTGCGACATATGCTCTCAATGACAAATGCGGAACAGCTAGTTCATGCGTTTATGACCTCGAGACTAGATTACTGTAACGCTCTATTGGGTGGTTGCCCTGCTCACGTGATAAACAAATTACAGCTGGTCCAAAACGCAGCTGCTAGAGTCCTTACTAGAACCAGGAAATATGAACATATTAGCCCGGTTCTGTCAAAACTGCACTGGCTCCCTATTAAACATCGTATAGATTTTAAAATCTTGCTAATTACTTACAAAGCACTAAATGGCTTAGCTCCCCAGTACCTGAGTGAGCTCTTAATGCATTATAGTCCTTCGCGTCTGTTACGATCTCAGAATTCTGGCCAGTTGTTAATACCTAGAATATCAAAATCAACCGCAGGCGGTAGATCCTTTTCCTATTTGGCACCTAAACTCTGGAACAATCTTCCTAGCATTGTTCGGGAAGCAGACACACTCTGTCAGTTTAAATCTAGACTAAAAACGCATCTATTTAACCTGGCATACACATGACGCACTATAAACTTTTGTCTTCATATCCGTTAAAGGATTGTTAGGCTGCATAGATCAGGTCAGCCGGAACCGGGAACACTTCCTATAACACCAGATGTACTCGGTACATCAGAAGAAGAATGGCGTCTACGCTAATTTTTTTTGTCTCTCTGCTTATCCCGAGGTTTACCAATTAACGTGATTGGCTGGATCTGGGCCGTGTCCGGGTCGGACGGGGAACCTGTGCCTGTGTGCGGCAGCAATGTGGCCCTGTGGTGTCGGCGGAGACTGTGTTAACTAGCTCATCCTTTGTTAAGACCTTACCGACTCATCAGCCAGTGGCACATATCCCAACAAACCGTCCCATACCGGCGTGATCAAAAAGATCTTAAACTAGATGGAACTGGATTAAATATTTTGACTGTTGCGATTCCAAATTGCTTTAATGACCCGTAACTCTGCCTGAGTATCGGACAAGTGTTCACTGTTGGCCAGAGGAGAACTGGCCCCCCGACTAAGCCTGGTTTCTCCCGAGGTTTTTTCTCCATTTGTTGGAGTTTTGGTTCCTTGCCGCTGTTGCCTTTGGCTTGCTTACGTTGGGGACACTTGCTTGATATTCAGCAGTGTTTTTGATATGCCTGCATTGGCGGCGTTGTATACAAACTGAGCTGAGCCGGAAGATTACGTCACTGTTTTCTGCAGTGCTGATATACCTAAATGAACTAGACTAATAACTATTGATATTTGCAACGGAATGAATCAATAATACATAGAATAAGCTGCACAATGACACCATTTTCTTATTAATGTAAAGCTGCTTTGCCACAATTTGCATTGTAAAAGCGCTATATAAATAAAGATGACTTGACTTGAGTAAGAGAGCATGACCTCTGCAGTTTAGTTTAAAGAGGAATTATTGTGCTCCTGTCACTCCTCACTGTCATTAAAACAGCGAGTCGCAGGAAAAGTGATCAGAAGCAGCACATCCACTATCTAAATCCATATCATTTTTGTTCATCTTCTGCGTAATGACTTTATATAACTTTAGGGATTATCATCATTAATAAAAGAGGAATATTAATGTAAATGTGTATATCAAAACAAAACAGAGATTAAAATCCTTCTGTTTTCTTCATTACTTTTCTCACTCTAGTAAAAGTGTTTGTATGAATGGGTCAGAGTTTGCGTGAATGTGTGGCAATTTTTCCCATCAAGTTTTTTTTTTATAAACCCTATTGTTTGTGTGAAAAATGGTGTACACCTCTTTCAGGACAGGTTTTGTGCGTATGCATTGCTTATAAATGAGGCCCCAGATCTTCTCCAGACTCACTGTTTTGGACGATGTCCTGCATCTTCTTCCAGACTCTGAACGGCAGGTTCCCCAAGTAACGTGGCACATTAATCAAAGCTCCAGAAGGCATCTGTGGATCCGGCTGTGAGATCTGGACTCTGGAAGAACATTCAGGAGTCAGAACTGCAGTGGCTTTGGATCAGAACCAGAGGCACCAGAGACACCAGCAGATCACTCACCTTTCCATTGAGACTGGAAACTTCTGCAGAACAAACACTTATCATCAAGAACTCAATCAATCATCAATCAATCAATCAATGATCTGAAATCAGACCTTCAGAAAGCAGACGTCACTGGCTTTCATCATCTCCTCCATGTCTTTGATTGTGTGTGAAAGAGCTGAGATGTGTCTGTTCATCTCCTCCAGCTTCTCCTTCATCATCTGCTTCTTCTGCTCCTCTTCCTCCCTCAGTGCAGTGATTGTAGCTTCTTCTTCATCTCTGAGAAACTGATGAAGCTTCTCAAACTGCTGTTTAATCTGATGCTCTGTGTGCTCAGCTTGAGACTGAAATCAAACCACATTCACTTCAATCATCTCAAAGAACAACTGATTCTGGAACAGCATGAAGAGTGAGTGGGGAAATGTGGGTCAGTTAACTACAACTTTCTGAAGTACTAGTACTGTAGTAGTAGATGTTCTGTGTGTGTAGAGTGAAAATACACATTATCAATCAAATCCTCAGGTAGAAGAATAATGTCAGCAGTTCAGTGTCTGTTGCACTAACAGGTTGTTGCGCTCATGAATATTAATCACATCATCTGCATTTGGGAAAAATAATTAGCTAAACTGAAAATGCTGAAAGTGAGTGTTAGCCAATAGGATTAGAGCTGATGCATTAGTCCCGCCCACTGCTGAATAACCAGCTGACAGAGTCTGTGCTTGATCATCATCATACACGTGTGTGTGTGTGTGTGTGTGTGTGTGTGTGTGTGTGTGTGTGTGTGTTTCAGTCAATAAAGGAGCATGTAATTTTGTCAGATAAATCAGTTCAGCTGTTCTAATCAAACTTGTAAATTTGTCACAATAATCAATCCTCACCTCGATGTGTTGAACTGTTTTCTCAAACTTTCCTTTAATGTTTTCATTGTGCTTCAGTTTCTCTTGTAAGGACTTCAGTGCTGTATTGAGCTCCTCCTGCAATTTAAAGAGAAAATCTATAAGACACCAGAGACTGTAATACGATTATGTAGGGAATACAGAAGCTTAAACAAGTGTTGATCCTCATCTGTAAATCAGTCTTACCTTATATGATGAAACGGCTTCACTGATGGGTCTGAATGTGTGTTTGACGTGTTTCTGTGAATCTCTGCACACTAAACACACAGGCTGTTTGTCCTCCAGACAGAAGAGTTTGAGTTTCTCACTGTGTAAACTGCAGATCTCCTCAGATCCTGATGAACGTCTCTCATTTCTCTCCTTCAGGAACGACTCACACAAGTTTTTTAAAGCAAGATTAACTGGAGGATCATGTTTCGAGGATCTTCTCCTGCAGACAGGACACTCCTGAGTTTTCTTGATTCTCCAGAACTGTTGAAGACACTCTTTACAGAAACTGTGACTACATGATAAAATAACAGGAGTCTTGAAGATTTCATGACACACAGGACAAATATAATCATAATCAGCTGATGAAGCCATTTTCACAGTTTGAGCTCCAGCAATATAAACTTTACTCTCACTTTCCGAATCATGGTTTCAAAAGAATAACCAGGAGAATCACAAAGATCTGCTGTCTGTTCAGAAACAAATGTTTAAAATTTTTCTTGAAAATTTTTCTCGTTCTTCAATGATCGCTGATTCTTTTTTGCTTTTTCCGTGAGAGAAGAGAGTCAGTGAGACAGAAGAGAAAAATAAATCAGTGTCTTCCTGGTAAGTGTTATTAGAGGGATGAGTTCCTGGGGAGTATTCCAAAAAGCAGGTAATGTGACATACCTGGGTAAGTTTAAAGGTAAGTAGGCAGATAATCTCAGCTTTCGGTTAGGTAAGTTTCAAGGTATGTAAGTAGCCATAGCAACTTAAGCTCTGAACATAACCTGTTCCACACCAGGTTTAGTTTCAGGGTTAGTTTGTTTCAGAGAAGTGACGGAGCACAGCATGCCTTTCTGAAGACTATACAGTGGATGATGAAGCACAGATTATAGGGAATCTTTTCCGCCATGAGAGGGTGATACCAACCTTAATATTATAAAGTGACTTTTCAACAATATCTAGTGATGACATTTTTCAAAACACTGCTTTGAAGCTTTTCTAATTATTTTCAATTCAGTGGTTCGGTTAGTGCTTCAAACTGCCAAAGTCACGTGAACTATTGACACTATCACTTCTGACGTAACGAAACCTCGTTTACTGAAATCACGTGACTTTGGCGCTCTGAACCACTGATTCAAAACAAATGATTCGCAAAGCTTCGAAGCAGTGTTTTGAAATCTGCCATCTCTAGATATTGTTTAATAAAGACATTATTTTTTATGGCGTACAAAATGCATTCTCGTCGCCTCATAACAGGAGGTTGAAACGCTGTACTCACATGAACCGTTTTAAATATGTTTTAGTACCTTCTGAAAGTGTGAATTATCTTGCTGGCAATGGAGGCTCACTGAACTGTTGGATTTTATAAAATATTTCTTAATTTGAGTTCTGAAGATGAACGAAGGTCTTACAGGTGTAGAACAACATGAGAATGATCAATAATTACAGAACATTTTATTTTGGGGTGAACTAACCCTTTAGTTCTGCCGTGACGAGTCAATCTTCTACTGCTCACACGTCGTCACGTGATGTGAATTCACAGCTCAAGAGTTCACCGAACTTGAACTTTGGAATGCAGCGAAACGTGAAGCTTTCATTTGCGGGTTGTGAATGGAAGTCATTGGAAGGAAAAATGTAGTGTGGCCCCATATAGATGAAAGATAGATTTTATTAATTACACAAACCTGTTTAGTTAATGTCACAATGAACTCACACAAAACAGATTATTTTTGTACCAATAATCTCGTTTATTGTAGTGCAAAGAGAAGGACAGTGAGATTAAAGTGATTCATTGATGTACCGACCCCATCAGTCCAACACCAACAACACGACTGAACACTGTGATCAACACAAACACAACATCATTACTGTGACAGAACATTCATAAAGGGAAAAACAGTGAAAAACTGCAAGCAAACATCTGGAGATCGTGTCGAACACACCTCAGTGTTTGGACTGATAAGGGTGAGATCAGTGTTTCTGAACGTCCAGTAGTGAAGTCACAATGACTGGAGATCAATAAATACGAGCTACAGGATCGGTCCTTCAGCAGCAGACTTTGGTGAGGTTACATTTAAAAACAAAACCATTAGAAAAATGGTAAAGCAGCAATTTTTCACATGCAAATGACAACATGTGCGGGTAGAAAATCCTCCAGCAGTTCATCGGATTAGTGTCGTTTCCAGTTCCACATTCACACGAAACACATTTAATCAGACACATCATGAAACTATGATTAAATGAAAATAATAATAATAATAATAATAATAAAAGCACTTCATTTGTTCGATGCATTGAAGGCATCCCAGCATTCAGAGTTTGGTTGATGTCACACAGATGATTGACAGCTGTCAGATGATGATGATGATTGAAGGCACTGAGTGTTTTAAGTGCACTCACACATGCACCGTACCCTGATGAACACAGAGCGCTACCCTACAACATTAATAAAACCCTCAAAACATCATTAAAAGAATCAAAATGTTGATCTACTTCATTAAACTCGTTCGTTCCTGTGGCCCGATTAAGAGCCTCTGGCACTAATTAACACTAAAATAAGACGCAACTACGTACCGACGCTCGGATCAACTAAAAATAAACAACAAAACGTCATCTAAAAGAAAATAAAAAGCATTCTCCTCGTGTTTCTACGTTCTCAGCAGGACGATCAGAAAGTGCTGATAGAGAAATAAAGTGAAGCATGAACCCCTGCGTCCCGATTAGGCCACGGACAGATCCGGATGAGTTTGTGAGTCGATCGTTTGAATGCAAGATCCGCGTTTGTTCATCTGGGCTGCAGACGGGCCAGTCCTCGGCGCGTGTATGTCGACTGTCTCTGCTGGGCCAGGAAGGACTGAGCCGAACCAGAACCGGATCCGGACCGCTCTCCGGCCACCTTCTGATGAAGAGCCATTCCCTGAGAATCACACAGACGGAGACAGCGTACATTTAATGATAGACAGAGTGATGCAGAGCTCGAGGTGATTATTACATGCACTGTATCTGTTGATTTTACTGAAAATAATTCCAACTTGCCCTTTTAAGGAAGCTTGTTTCTGCCACAGAATAAAAAAAAATAAAAAGGTAATCCTGAATTTGTCTTTTGCAATTCACACTTTATTTCTCACAAATTTGTGATAATTTTTTTGCAATTCTGACTATATCTCACAATTCCAACTTTTCTAACAATTGAGTTCATTTTTCGCAATTCCAAATTTATTTCCCTCAATACCAACTGTATTTCATGCAATTTCAACTTTATTTCCCTCAATTCCAACTGTATTTCATGCAATTTCAACTTTATTTCCCTCAATTCCAACTGTATTTCTTGCAATTCCAAATTTATTTCCCTCAATTCCAACTGTATTTCTTGCAATTCCGAATTTATTTCCCTCAATTCCAACTGTATTTCTTGCAATTCCGAATTTATTTCCCTCAATTCCAACTGTATTTCTTGCAATTTCAACTTTATTTCCCTCAATTCCAACTGTATTTCTTGCAATTCCAAATTTATTTCCCTCAATTCCAACTGTATTTCTTGCAATTCCAAATTTATTTCCCTCAATTCCAACTGTATTTCTTGCAATTCCAAATTTATTTCCCTCAATTCCAACTGTATTTCTTGCAATTCCAAATTTATTTCCCTCAATTCCAACTGTATTTCTTGCAATTCCGAATTTATTTCCCTCAATTCCAACTGTATTTCTTGCAATTCCAAATTTATTTCCCTCAATTCCAACTGTATTTCTTGCAATATCAACTTTATTTCCCTCAATTCTGGCTTTATTTCTTGCAACTCTGACTTTTTTTCCCCTCCCAATTACAGCTTTATTTCTTGCAATTCTGAGTTTATTTCCCATAATTCTGACTTTCTCAATTTTAATTCTCACAATTTCATCTTTATTTCCCTCAATTCCAACTTTATTTCTCGCAATTTCGGCTTTCTCAACTTCATTTCTTGCAATTTCAACTTTATTTCCCTCAATTCCGGCTTTATTTCTTGCAACTTCAAGTTTATTTCTCAGAATTCCGAGCTTATATCTTGTAATTCTGAGTTAATTTTTCACAATTTCGAGTTTATTACGAGATATACGCTCGGAATTCTGAGTTCACTTCTCGAAATTCTGATTTTCTCAACTCTATTTCTCGTAATTTTTCCTCGCAATTATGGCTTTATTTCTTGCAATTCCGAGTTTATTTCTCAAAATTCCGGATTTATTTCGTGCAATTCTGACTTTCTCAACTCTATTTCGTGCAATTCTGACTTTCTCAACTCTATTTCGTGCAATTCTGACTTTCTCAACTCTATTTCGTGCAATTCTGACTTTTTTTCTCGCAATTACGACTTTATTTCTTGCAATTCTGACTTTATTTTTCACAATTCCGAGTTTATTTCTTGCAAGTCCAAGTTTATTTCCGACAATTCAAACTTTCTCAATGTTATTTCTTGCAATTTCAACTTTATTTCTCAGCATTCAAAGCTTCTCATAATTCTGAGTTCATGTTTCACAATTCCAACTTTGTTTCTCGCAATTCTTACTTGCACTTCCGAGTTAATTTTTTGCAATTCCGACTTTATATCTTGACTTTATTTCTCGCACTTTCAACTTAAATAATGCATAGATAATGTTAATTAGTATTTTAGTAACACTTAAAAATGGTCCAATACCTTATTGTTAAGTGTTACCAAAATATTAATAAAAACTACAGTACATAAATAATAGTAAAACAAGACTGGTCAAAAGCTGTTCTGACTGATCTGAAATATTTTCTCACCATGTTGTACCAGGCCGAGATGATGAGCTTCTCCTCCTGGTCGTGTCTGGAGCGCGTCTTCTCAAAATCATGCTGAAAACAGACAGACATGAGAACAAGACGATCATAAACACAGTAAAACAGTCACAGACCAATAATGAGTGTGTGTGTGTGTGTGTGTGTCTGACCTCCAGATGTTGTATCTTCCTGTCTTTCTCTGTCAGCTGGTTCTTCAGGGCCTGAACTTCAGCAGGAACCGTGTTACTCTTCTGCTTCGGGTCTAGAGTCTTAATTACCTGAAACACACACGACATGTCCAGTTTTAAGAGTGTGTATCTACACATCTTTCTGCATCCTGAATAAACGTGGCGTCAAACTGACCGTGCGAGCTTTGTCCACGTATCTCTTGTATCTCTCCTCCATTCGTCTCATATCTTCATCCTTCTTCTTCAGGATCTCCTGCAGCTCATCGATCTTCTTTGCCACTGACAGACACACACAGACAGAACTTCATTACTCAGATGTTTCCATAAGTCATATATATATATTATATGTGTGTGTAATGTCATGTATGAGAGTCTGTGAGCTGTTAATCGGAGTGACCTTTGACCTACTGCTGGTCACATGTGTCTGTGTTCACTCACTGTTACTGTCCACATGCGGCTCCAGATCATCGATCACCTCTCGCTTCTTCTGCAGGTCAGAATGAGCCTCATGGAGCTTCACCCTGCAGAAAACACACATGCAACATTAAAACAACATTTGATGAGCAATGCTGCTTCACAGAGGTCAGAGACACTCACAGATGCTCCTCCAGCTTCTTCTTTAACAGCGACGACTGTTGGGAAAGAGAAACAGATCCGTTGGACAGTGACAGATGACATTCTGTGTTCATCACAGCACATTTACAACACAGTAACAATCAGTGTCCAATCAGAAAGCAGACGGGCCGGTGGGCGGTACTTACAATGACCTGAGGCGGCGGATGATTGGTCGATTAGGAGAAGTGGGCGGATAAAAACAGACGAGCAGGCGTTAATTTCAGCACCGCAAACAAAACAGTTACAGAGTCCACACACACACACACAAATCAACCAGAGAGAAAGTGACTCTTCACAGGGAAATTCAGTAGTTTTGCATCAGCATCAGATGATCAGGTGAGTGATATTACATAAATCACAAACAGATGGAGATCACTCAATCGCTGCTGTCTGAGGAGATACGCCATTCACCACATCCATAATGAGATATTTCCGAAGAAAAAGGACTTCCATTGGGAGTTCCAGTCGAGAGGCAGATCGTCCGTCAGACAGCAGCATTGTGTGTTTGTGGATTTGAACTCAACTTCAGATGAGTGATTTTAGCTTGAACACAATCATGATGTGAGGAATGAGTGGCTTGAATGAGTTCAGTGTGTGTGTGTGTTACTGACGTCCTCAGTTTTGCTGTCCTGCTCCTGTAAAGCTCTCTGCAGCTCCTCGACCTGTGAAGTCAGCTCTGATATCTGCTGCTGACTCAACCTGACAGACACAGACAACACGTCATTCACACGCCGCTCAGTTCGCTATCAGTGTCAGAAGATGAAAGCCATATCTTTGTTGTAGTGTATGTTCACGATTTAAAGGGATAGTTCACCCAAAAAAGAAAATTATCCCATGATTTACTCACCCTGAAGCCACCCTAGGTGTTTATGACTATCTTCTTTCAGACGAACATCGGAGATATTTTTAAAAATATCCTGGCTCTTCCAAGCTTTATAATGGTAGTGAACAGGGGTCAAAATTTTGAAGCCCAAATAACTGCATCCATCCATCATTAAAATAATCCATGCGGCTCCAGAGGTTAATAAAGGCCTTCTGAAGTGAAGAGACGGGTTTTTGTTAGAAAAATATCCATATCCAACACTTTTTAAACTATAATAACTATCTTTCGGCAGAAGTCCGCATCAATTTGCAGTGGAAGAGTGACCTGTGACCCGACATATGACGTAATGATAAGCGTGGAAGCGCAGAGGAGAGAGCAAAACAAAACGGTCACAAATTCTAAAAAAAAAAAGTCTAAAATGGGAAATTTTATTTCTGAGTTTGTTGCACAGCCATATTTGTTTAAACCACAAAGCTTACGATACTTCAACATCCTGCGTTACACATCACGTCACGGGTCACTCTTGTGGCGCAAGTCGACTTGCATATCATCGTCTGCCGGAAGATGGTTATTTAGTCTATAAAGTTTTAAATATGGATATATTTCATACAAAAACTCATCGCTTTACTTCAGAAGGTCTTTATTAACCCCCGAAGCTATATGGATTATTTTTAATATGGATGGATGAATTTTTTTGGGCTTCACAATCTGTCCCCCTTCACTAGCATTATAAATCTTGGAAGAGCCAGGATATTATTATATTATGGTGATAATATTGCATATTGCGATATTAAGCCACTTAAAATCACTGCAAGGGAAATTCCTTTATCGTGACAGCCTTGATCATGTGACACTAGCTGTTTTCATCAGCCTGTTTAAATGCGCATTTTGAAGGTCGCATCAGAAACGAGTGACGGAAATGGCAAATTTAGAAAAAAATTGTTAAAATGAATGGAGATCATCTTGTGGTTTTCCCGCTCGGCAGCACCTGTGACCAATACTTCTGTCATCCAGTCGAACAACTTGATGGAAACACCAAGCTTTTTGCAAACTTTGAAAAGATTTGCTTCATGTTTGGATGGAAACCCAGCTAATGAAGACTGGAGTAAGTGATGTATCATCTAATAAATCAGCGCATAATGTTCACATTCCTCCAACCCACTGAAACACTCCTCAGACTTGCTCCTGATCTCTCTCACACACACACACACACACCTGTTCTGAGTCTCCAGTGTGTTCTGGCAGCGCTGCGACTCCTCCAGCTGCATCTGCAGCTCCTCCTGTCTGTGTCTGTACGACTCCTCCTGAACGCACAGCATCTTATTCTCCTGCTGCAGACGCACAACCGTGTCCCTGACACACACAGATACAAGTCAGACTCATTATCTTGTGTCTGTGTGTGATCAATGTTGTGCTTTCAAACCTTAAGCTGGTCAAATGCTAAAGTAGAAGACACAATGCCAGACACACAACTACTAAAAACAATTACTAACCACACGGAAATAAGATATAATAATTCATATAACTCATAAATCACAGCAGTATTTGTCTGGTATAAAATCTGGATAAAAAAAAAAAAGTTTAGACTAAATATTAGTGATGAAACCAAAAATCAAAGCTTTCATTTAACATTTTTTTAAATAATCAAGTGTGAAAACCCTCATTTATTTATATTATGGAATTAAAATAGTAACGTTATTGTACTAAAAAATATAACCATTAAAAATGCAACATGTAGTTTTTATAATTAACTAAAATGATAAAAACTTATTTGTTAAAAAGTAAACTTTAACTGAAATAAAATATTAAAATGTTTATTTCAGCTCGTTGTCAAAGCAACATTTCTCATCGTACTTGAGTTTAATTTGATGTACTAAAACTGAAATAAATATTCATAAAAATATATAGACATTTAAAAAAAACTAATCAAACTATTAAAACAAACTAATTCAAAATATTAATAAAATCTATACTAAAATAACTGGGAACAGCGAGTCAAACGTAAGTAAATAAAATTTTATATGTTTAAAATATACATAAAAATTATCTACTTTTACATATTTAAATATTTTATGATGTTATTTAGTAAATAATGTGTTATAATGTTTCTGACGTGTTAGCGCTCACCTGAACTCTGTTGGCATGATTTCCGATGCCAAGCTTCCAACTGCTCCTGAATCTCCACTCAGAGAATCTACAAACACACACAGTCAGGGACAGAGCTGATTGGACGATAGAGAGAGAGGGGGCGGGGCTTCTGCTGGTACACTCAGTCAGGTTATGATGCTGTGTGTGAGAGACCTGTTAAACACTGCTGCTGCACTTGAGCACATCTCAGCTCTTCAGTCGTCTCTCTCAGCGTGTCTCGCTCAGATATCAGCTTCTGTGTCACACAAACACATTCAGAGCGCTTTTCATTTCATCTCATTCGATGTGAGCGATCAGTTTTGTACCTCTCTCTCCTTCAGAAGGGTCTCATATTTGTCGTTGAGGTTCTTGTACTCAAACTGCCATTTCTCAGCTTTCATGGCCTCTGCCGAGTGTTTAGCGCTCATCTCGTGAGCCTGAGGAACACAAACATCCATTATTCAAACTCCAGCACACATCTGTGTCCATGTGAAAAGCCCCCACTAGTCCTCGTGTTGACGGCGTAACGTTCAGCTCACCTGTCTCTTGTAGGTGTCGAGCTGCAAGCGGATGGCGTTCGCTCTGCGCTGCTCCTCCTCCAGCTCGCAGGTGCGCTGCATGTACACGTGGTTCCTCTCCTCCAGCAGTCGCACCTGCCGGCGCAGATCGCCCAGATCCTCCAGCTTACGCTTGTACGTGTCCACCATCGCCTCCAAGCGGCTCACGCGGTCAGACGAGTGCCTGAAACACAAACACGAGCGATGAACGACTGAAGGACGAACGTGAGGTTTGAAGCAGAGGCTTCACGTCACGTCTCTGACCTGAGGATGTCCATCTCGTCTTTAAGGGACTGGGCCTCCTGAGCGAGGCTGGTGAGCTCCTCGTTCCTCAGCTGCAGCTCGCTCACCTCTCGCTCCAGAACATCTGCTCGCACCCGCTGGTCATCTCGACTGCTCTCCAGCCTGAAACACAAGAGTCAGGCTCTAATTCACAAGTAATAATTATGGTAAATAATGCCGTTTTAACACTTAATCTGTCATTTCGCAGATGCTTATATGATATCAAGATGAAATCAAGGCTAAAAGAACAAAAAAGTTTTTGCATTCACACTGAATCTGGATTTGAAAGTGGACTGAGATCTCCTTCCAGTCCATTTTAGAGGTGATTAAAAACAGTAACAAAGCTTAAAAATGTCAGAAATATACATTTATAACAAAGAAATAATATTAATATCACAGCATTATTAATAGAATATTACATACTGTCATAATTATTTAAATACTGTATAGAAATATAATATTTTATTTGTATGAATATCAAAAAATATTATTTATGATTCATTCATTTCGATTAAGCATTTATAAAATAATGAAGATGCTAGAATATTATATTTATTTATTTATTATTATACAGAAATATAATATTGTACTTGAAAACAAAATATTACATAAATAAAAAATATTATATTTATTTATTAGTAATATAATAATATATTTGTATGTACAGATATAGCCAAAGCTAATTAAGTAGTAATTATTTGTTTAATTAACTTAATTTATAAAAATAAAATATAATTTTATTAATATATTACATATACTACAATATTATAGTTATTTATTCATTATTTTATAGATATATAATACTGTATTTGTATAAACTGATATAGCCAAGTGCCATTTAATTAAAAACGAATGATTACTTTTATTTATAATATGGAAATAACTATAATATTACACAATACTTTAATATTTATTTTATCTATAAAATGTATTTGCATATGATGTATAAAATATAATATAATATTGTATTTCTATGAAAAGATATTGTATAATTAAATAATAATAATATAACTAATTTATTTGGATTAATAATTTCATTTATAATATAGAAATGCTATAATACTATAATATATAATTAAATTAAACCCATATAATTATAAAATAAATATTATTTAGGTAATATTATAAAAAACAACAACAATAATGACAATATTAACAATTATGATTATTAATAAAAAAATTAAATTCATATTTTTCATTTGAAACTGTAGGTTTTATATGCTTCTGGTAGCTCAGCCGAGAACTACGGAGTCAGAGACGCCTACGAATCAGATCTGGACCATCAGTGTGAACTAAACCTAATCATTCTGGGCCCCGTGGTGGAGCTGCGCGAGGGGCCTCACACCTGTAGTTCTCCTCCTGCAGCTGCTCCATCTGACTCTGCAGCAGCAGCAGCTTCTTGTTGGTGATGGTGGAGGAGACGTCTGACGGCTCGCAGCGAGTCAGACGCTCCCGCAGAGACTGAACCTCCACCTGCAGCGAGGACTTCTCCTCCATCAGAACGGACAGCTGGAACACACACAAACATCTCAGTTTTCTTGAACTTTCCGGCATTTATCGTGGTTTAGTTCCCATCACCTGCTGCTGGAGCTCTCGGCAGCGCTGGGACGTGTAGTCTGTCTCGTCAGTGTCTTCACTCAGAAAATAATACTTCCTGGACTGAGGAACAACAAAAGAGCCAGAAGAGAGTGAGGTAATGAAGAAAACACGAGTCTGTCCGATCCCAAAAGCCACAGCCGCTCACCTGATTGTCGAAGTCCCCGTACGACTCTGGAGTTCCTGCCTCCACAGGCTCTTTGGTGAGCAGCTGAAAGACAAGCACAGTAACGTCTCCATTAGACCAAACTCACACAGCATCACATGCTCCGGCATCAGACAGACGGACTTCTGGGAGAACAGAACGAGTTTTCACAGACATACAGAGATCAATGAAGAGACTGTGTTCCTCGTCACTTTAATGTGGGAAAAACGCCCGAGGGAGGAAGTTATAGAGAAAACACGGATGAAGATCAACACTGATGAAGATCAACACTGATCAACAGCACATTCATGAATTATTTTAGAAATTAATCAGAAATAATTATTACTTTATGGGCTTCTGGCTATATCAGTTCATACAAACAATATTATAATTCTATATATAATATTACATAATTATAAAATTATAGTTTTATGTTCATGTAATACAATATTCATAATATAATATGAATATTATTTCTATATTACATTATAAATTTTTACTTAACAGGCTTCCGGTTAAATCAGTTCATACAAATACAATTTGTTATATTTCTATATAATATTATATAGTTTATATATATATATATATATATATATATTATATAGTTTATATAGTTTATATATAAATAAATTATAGTATTTTGTTAATGTAATATTATATGAATAATATGATATATTATTTCTATACTATATCACAAATGAAATTAATTGTAATTAACCATAAGTAATATTGTATATTATATTATAAATGGAACTTATAATTGATCATAAATAATTATTACTTAATTGGCTTCTAGCTATATCTATATAAAATATCCATATTCATACAAATACAATAATATATTCTATATATTACTAAAAATAAATAAATATAATTATATAATAGCATTATATTTATGTAATATATTATAATATGATATGAATATTATTTCTATATTGTTATAAACAAACAATCATAATTTATCAATTATTAAATAACAAATACAATATGATATATAACATAAATACAACAAATATGACAAATATAATACAGTAAGATATAATATTTAAAATATTTTAATATTACAATATTAAATATTAAATTAATACAATTTCTATATTATTTGTTATAAACAAAATTAATTGTAAATTATAACAAATTATTAAATGACAAATACAGTACGATAAATAACATTACATAAATATAATATTTAAAATATTTTATTGTTAAAATATTTCATGTTAAATGAATAATATTTCTATATTATTTATGTTATAAACAAAATTAATCACAATTTATCACAAATTATTACTTAATTAGCAAATACAACATGATATATAACATCACATAAATATAATACAATAATATATAAAATATTCAGCACAAGCCGGTCTACTTTTACAGGAATAATCAGAACTGATGATCCACATTTTCACATCAGAAAACACAAGTATTGTCTTTGATTTCTGCGAGCTGACATTAGATAACACTCCCTGACTCGTCTGATAACCTCACTCAGATCAGCGGCTGATGTTTTCACTTTAGGTCTGTGTTCAAACGTTTCTGCATCATCAGTGAACAATAACTGAGGCGAGACCTGTTTGATCTGTTATCTAGACACAGAGTACCTCTTGTATGGCCGTCATCACAACGTGCTGCACCGATTCCTCCAGCGTCATGATCTGCTGAATGTGCTCTGTGAAGAAACATCATGATTATGACATGAACTGCTTCATTCTGAGATGAATGAACATACATGTTATGAAGTCATTCATCTACATTCAGCCAGGAAATATAAATCAAATGTTGAGGTCTAGTAAACAAATACTGACATGAATAATGTTTAAATATGAAATGATTTAAATATGTATTTGAGTCAACGCCCACTTTCCATTCACAGTTTGTGGAAACCAGTTCAACTTAATATTGTATTACAGTAATGAATTGATTATACTGCATACGGTCACTGCTTTCAGGAAATGGAAAAAACTCTTTATTTTATTTTAATCATTTAACACTGTGTTGTCGAAGCGGATGCTGTGGCTTTATAAATGCTCAGACACTTACATGTCGTCATATTATATTTTTGGTAACATTCGACCAAAATCGAGCTTTATGACCAGCGAATTTCGGAGAATTTTGGACATTCATTAGAAGCTGAAGCATCCGTTTTCATCAACTTCATTCTGGGCGCTCAGTTTGTTTATGTAATTTGGCCAAAATCTCACGTTATTAAAGATGAAGTGCTCTTTAAGACAGTATTGGCTCCATGTATTATAAAGTATTCATGAATTATAAAGAATTCATGCCTTGATGACAAATGCCAGACTGAGATGCTCCTCAAATACATAAAAAATTAACCTTTAAATGGATTGAAAAAGGTTTTAAATGGATTTTTCCTCAATTTTAGCCATTCAACATTACAGTATAAATGAAAGCCATCAATTTTAACGGTTAACAGGTTAGATAAATACAACAACTATTGATTTAAGTGATCTTAAAATAATCTTCATTGTAATTAATGTGAGATGTAGCCGTCTTTAATTTATCAGGGCTCAAAGACACTAAGGGTTTTTTCTATTGTTCCACTCGGGACGGTTCAGATTCATACCTGCCTTGCGAAAATGCATGAAAAAAAGTTATTGTTTTCAGTGTTTTTGACCCATGTAACTTTTTATACAATTTTCAGGTCAGTTTAACAGATAAATATAGAGAAATTGGATAATCAAACACAAATTATAATTATAGATGAATCCTTATTAAAGCTACAAGAAGCGACAGACGGCAGCAGGTTTATTAGAGCGCTGTCACTTTAAGCAACTTCCCGTGTCTATTTGCCTCTTCACGAAGAATCGCTTGTACGTTTTCTTCACTTGCAAGTCGCTTTGGATAAAAGCGCCTGGCAAATGATTAAAATTAATGTGAATGTTAAGACCTGACGCATATTATTCTTCTTTGTATCCATTTAACACTTTAACTCATTTAACTCGAATAAAACTGGCAATTTGACATCATTTTGTGTTTTTTGGGTCCTAAATATGACTTAAAGGGTTAGTTCACCCAAAAATGAAATGTCTGTCATTAATAACTCACCCTCATGTCGTCCCAAACCTATAAGACCTTCATTCATCATCAGAACACAAACGCTTCATAACATTAAGGTTGAACACTGCAGTGACATTGACTATTTTAACAATGTCTTTACTACCTTTCTGGACCTTGAAAGGTGTAATGATGTTGCTGCCTATGTGTGGTTCAGAAACCCTCAGATTTCATGATTAATATCTTGTGTTCTGAAGATGAACGAAGGTCTCACAGGTGTAGAACAACATGAGCGTGAGTAATTAATCACAGATTTTTCAACTAACCCTTTAAAAATGGCTTAATTGGACTACAAACGGTTTCAGAACACCTTGATAACAGGTGTAAACAGCGTCTCGCGCACTGTGGGAACTTCCTCCATCTGGCTCTCCCCCTCATCTAACGATCTCCCATTGTGCTCGTCTCTCTCCGAGTCTCTATTCATGATGTCAGTGGGGGTTGCTTTAATCTCCTCTCAGTTTTTGTTCTCTTTCCTAGTCATTCTCTCATACACTGGGAAGGTCGCATGACTGATCACATGACTCGGGGTTTATAATCCCTTCATATCCTGTGAGCGTTTGGGTCTGTTATGAGCAGCTGTACCTTGTTTCTGATCACAGCTGACGGCGCAGCCCAGAACCAGCTGCAGCAAACGGCCCAGTTCAGTCACGTCACCCATCTCACCGATCAGACACACGTCTGGGACGTGCTCATCGGACACCTGCTGACTCAACACCTGACAGAGATGGCACAAGACACATGTCATCTAGCTAATGACAGCTTCTTTAATATGTTAACATAACTAAATGTGTGTGTGTGTGTGTGTAAAACCTCTGATTAAAAGGCTCAATACTCACGTCATGATAATACTCCATCATGCTCTGAAGAATCTTCTTGAGGTTGCTGACCTGTCAGAGCACAGATACGTTTACTGAGACACACAAACAGACCAAGAACTGTGCAGAAGACATCTGAGCAGAGAGAAACGCTAGAGTAAAACACCTTCAGCCTCCAGTTTGTGCCGCCCTCCTCTTTTATCCTGCTGAGCCATGTTTCATTAAACCAGGATGGATCTCTGAGAAAAACAGAAAAGCAAACATCAGAAACGCTCTTAAAAGACACAACTGATACAATTTTTAGTATGCATCCTGATTTAGACCAGCACAAGGAAAGATTAATGACTTTCAGAAGATTTTTTTCTTTTTTTTTTCTTTTTTCTTCATTTAGCAGACACTTTTATCCAAAGCGACTTACAAGGGAACAATTAGGGGTTAGGTGTCTTGCTCAAGGACACTGGAGAGAGTGTTGTTTATTCACAATGCCAACTTTCAATTCCTGCCGGCGTGGGAATCGAACCGGCAACCTTCAGATTACAAGCCCGACTCCCTCTCACCACTAGGCCACGACTACCCTCTGTAATATAAGTCTAAGAATGTGTCTCTGAAGTTTCAGCTCAAAATCCCCCACAGATCATTTATTATAGCTTGTCAAATTTGCCCCTATTTGGGTGTGAGCAAAAATACGCCGTTTGTGTGTGTGTGTCACTTTAAAAACAAATGAGCTGCTGCTCCCGCCCCCTTTCCAGAAGAGGGCGGAGCTTTAACAGCTCAACAACAACAAAGCTGGAGAATCTCACGCAGTCAAAATGAGGATTGTCAGTAACGGTGTTCAGACTTACATTGTTCAAACCGGAGTCGACACTGATTGTTGTAGCCGTTTGTCTATAATAAGTTTGAATTGGAGTTTATTTGTTAAGTCATGTGTTTATTATTATTATTATTATTATTATGTGTATATTTGTATTTTGTGAGTTAATTTAATTAATTATCGTGCACCTGTTAGGGGAGGATATGAATGTCACCGCATAAGGGCGGAGGAGGAAGTGAAAAAGGGGAACAAATGTTTGGATTTGGGAATGGTGGTTACTGACAGTTTTTTGACCACACTTCGTTAATTTTGCTTGGTTTTTTGTTTGTTAGAATTATGAACTTAATTTAGAAATACTTTGGAAACAAAATGTTTTTCTTTAATAAACGAAATTAATTTGAAAAGAAAGACGGCGTTTGGAGTGGAGTGCATGCAAAAATAAATAATCGCTGTACCCGGATCCACGGCCGATAAAGAAAGGCCGATACACTGATGGAGAGACTCAAGAAGAAGTCACAACTTTTAGAATGAAACTGGACGTTTCTGAGCGGTTAGTGGATAAATTTATGTAGTTACTGTGGAGTTGATTCAACTCATCACTAGCATGTGCCGTCAAGTTAATCTTTTGTGCAACAACATCAACTCTTCCTCTTCCCTAAAGCAGCCCAACATGGCCTAAACCCCTTTGTTGTGTGTTCTCGGGGCGGGGTTTATGTATATTCTAGGGTTAGTGATGTCACTGACCCAGGAAGAATCATTGTAGTCCTTAAAGAGAAATATGTAAAAGAAAATATCTCCCTTTGCATTGAACTTTGAGCGTTGTAACTTAGCAGATGTTGTTTCTGCTCAAACAGCAACATTACACACTAAATAAAGCTAAAAAAATGAAATCATAAATCATAAACCCCTTTAAATATGAGTCTTTTTTTCCTGATTTAACATTTGGGACATAGTGTTCTTAAGGGGGAGAGGAAATGATAATTATTTATTTAACATGAAGACATGAGCAGTTGTCATATTTGACATTGTCAGATGCGCATGTGTGTTGGTGGATTAACGGCGCATCTGTCATATCAGATTTCAGATGAATATTTGACGTTCCATCACAAACATTTGCAGAAAGTCACACCCTCATATGACGACGTCAACACACACACACTCACATTTTGTTGAGCACATGTGCGATGGCCACACCACTGGTCAGCTCATGTTTGCTCGCACACGACGGCACCTGAAACGTCTGCAGCTGAAACACACAGACAAAAGTCAAATTAAACACAGGACAGAGTTTAATAATCAATTTAATTAATTATATGCATTTTATTTATAAGAAATAAAATAAATAAATTATAATATATAATTTAATAAATAATAAAAGAGATAAAAAATATTAAAAAAATTTATTTACCAAAAAAATGTAATACAATTAATTAATTAATAAAAATGAATTAAAATATACAAATAAATAATACATAGCACAGTATTACTAAATATTTCCCAAATAAATTTCTACACATTTTAATCTTTCACAGTATAAACTGGGTCTTTATTTGATTTCTTTCTTTAATTTTTTATATATATATATATATATATATATATATATATATATATAATATATATATATATATATATATAATAAAAATATTCCATTGCATGTTTGAAAATCTTTGGTATACTGGAGAACAATCACATTTATGAAATGTTCAAGCCTACTTTCTGGTCTATTAGACAGTTTAACGTAATAATATCTGAGTTTACTGGGTCAGATAAACACAAAAATAGACTGAAATAATAGGTTACTTATTATTCTGACACATTTGCAGCAGAGAAAGTCAATATGAGCCGCTCATGAGAAGCCAAACAGCAGGTTTACTGAGGTAAAGTCAAGGTTTGTTCATCAACTGCCTTCAAAAATGTGCATTATTAAATTTGACGAGGATTTAATCGGAGGTTATTTTGGGTCCAAGTTGTTTTTAACTCTTATAATCAGCTCTAAACTCATTTTAAGACCTTTCATCAGTTACATAATGAGTTTAACACACCAAACACACACCAACAAAATCGCCTGACTGATTTACGAGCGTATAATCCACAGAAAACAGCGATTCATACAATAAAAATTCATAAAGTCTGAGGAGATTCCACCTGCTGCTAACAGGCTAGCGCGCTACACAACAACAAACTACTTTATTCTCATTGAATACAGACAAACACACTCTAAATACCACAGTAAGTCAACGGAATGGGTTTATATCTTACCCAGATAAATAAAGAATCACTCAGTTGATGTTTATTCAGGCTCATGGTGCCGGTTTGTGCGGTTACACACACACTAGCAGCGCTGCTAAATGCGCGCACACGAACTGGACGCGTCATCGACGCACATATTTGCGCCGCGAGCACATTAGTAGGCGCCGTTGCCTTAGCAACCGAACGACGCGCGCTTTGGATATTTAACTGAAATACATGTTGAATGTTTCGATGACAGCGGTTCTTAAACGTACATAATTAATTAAAATGCCATATAAAGAGTTTTTATAAAGAGTTATCAAGTTATGTTTTCAAAAGTTAAACTACGCATAATCACTTTAATAGAGCCTGTCACACACTTCTGCTAAGTGACCGCTAGATGGCGCTAGACAATAGCGAAAAAGTGACCAGGTTTAGTGTTATTTTTCGTCTTTTAAACATATATTTGTTGTCGCCATCGAGCCGGGGGGAAACTAGCGTCATCTGAATTAATATTAATAATCTTATAAATAATGCATTCAATAATAAAAATCGTCACAATGATCTCAAAGCGAGTCTAGGCTGCAGGTAAATAATGTGGATGATTAATTATTAATTATTATGTGGATTATTAATGATTAATTATTCATAAGGGTCTGACAAAAACGTGCTTTTAGAACATATTTATTGTATGTTTGGATTAGAATATTCCCCTTTCAGATCTATCCCATAGAAATCTGGACAAGCTGCTCTTGACAAAGTTACTGGACAAATATCGACATCTTTCATCATGACAGCCGAGGGTTTATCTCACTATAATCACACGCAGATCTGTGTTTATATTCCCTCTCTCGGATTGTTCACATCTCTCGCATACTTTCTAGCGCATGCGCACACCCACCCGCGTCACTTCCTACACCTCCCATCCGGACCTGTCAATCATCTGTGGTTACCCAACACCTCTCATGCTGTTACTGTAAGTTCACTCACTGTGTAACTATGTAATACAGGTAAATAAAGCATCATAAATCTTCATTTACTCATTATTCTGACAGGTCTGGAGCTGCACAGGAAGCCCTTCACGTCGGACACTGGGTCAGTAGTTTAAATGCTAGTCTCTGGTTATGGTTAGTCATCCTCCAGGGGTTCATGACTAACAAACTGGCAAAAGACAGGAAGGGGATTTACAGAAGAACCGGCTATTTTCATCCAGGAACCTTCCTCTTCTCTACTCTCCATCCGTCTTTCTGTCCAGATGTGCTTCCTAAAACTATTTCCGTAAAATAGCCCTATAACTGTGACACACACTGTTTATTTTCTCCCTCTTCATCTCGTCTCATTGTACATTTTACATATTACATCGACAAAGTATCAATACACTATATGTATATATATATATATATATATATATATATATATATATATATATATATATATATATATATGTATATGTATATGTCACATGTCTGGATCTGGACTCTGTTTTCTAGTGTCATGTGTTCCTTTGTTTGATTTTCCCTCTGCTCCTTAGTTCCTATGGTTACCATTATTAGTTTATTGTGGTCAGCTGTGTTTCATTAATTTGCCTCATTATCTCCTGTGTGTTCCTTTGTATTTAAGCCCTCAGTTTCTGTTCAGTCCTTGTCGGTTCTCGTTTGTGTCGAGACGTGTTTTGTGTTACACTTACCTGGATTATCATTTAATGACTTTGCTTTCATTCAACCTTTGTTTTTGTGCTTCCCTGGATCCACTCTACATATATATATATATATATATATATATATATATATATATATATATATATATACACACATACATATATACACACATACATATATATATAGATATATAGATATACATGTATACCAATTGTGTTTCATCAATTTCACAGCATTAATGATAACAATAAATATTATGTTGTCTAATGTACACAAACACATATATATTATTGTATATTGTAATACATACATTTCTGTGTTTTTTTTTTTTTTTTGAGGAAAGAGAATATATATAACTGACATTTTTCTTTCTCTCTTTCTCTTTCCTCATTGTTTACAAATTACTATATTGCCAAAACAAAAATACAGTAAAGAAGAAAAATAGAAGAAAATAAGGATGTGGCGGTAATGGTAATTGAAAATACATGTATAAATAACCATATTTAATTTTTTAAAAATGGCAAACAATAAAATACAATTCTAAAATTTTAGAACAATACACTCTAATAATGTATGATATGAATAAGGCATGACAAATCCTACTTTTGTCTAATAATTATTCTTAATGTAATTAATTTAATACAATTATTTTAAAATCAAATCAAATGGTGTTTGTCAACAGCACAAACTTCTCAACAACAACACATGGTTTGAGGAATCATTTATTCATATCTGAAGCACAAACGCTGCAGGACGACTATAACGAACAATAAATTTAAAAGGGGTCTCTGCAGATTTCAGAAATGACGTTTTTAGCCTCTAATTTAAGGTTACACACCCACTTCTGACGTCAGAACAGACTAAACAGATCTTTTAAACCGCCTAAATAAACACAGAAACAGTGCTGGTCCAGATTGAATGCGTGACGGTTTTGTGGGTGTCCTGCGTCTTTAAGGCAGGAATGTGGGCCGCTCTGAATGACTGGCAGGAGTGTTGGCACGTCGGAGCAATGCACCAGGTGCAGGAAGCACAGGAAAAACAACACGGGTTTGCTGAACGCCAGGAAAGCAGCGGGTAGGGCAGGTGTCTCGACCGGGTGAAGCGCTTTCAGCTGGATCTACAAACCCACAACTCCAGACATGAGCTCATGAGGGCAGGGCGATAGGACAGGTGTGTGTGTGTGTGTGTGTGTTCACCCCAGATCCACTGCAGATGAAGATTTACAGCCTCGTCGAAGGCGGATCTGTGTTGCTCTGATACAAGAGAGAGTCAGAATGACAGCACACGGGTGAAACCCCTGCAGATGTGCCCAGAACAACGACGAGGGCCATTAAATGAGGTTTTAATGAGGCGGTGTGTTGACTCAGAGACCGTGCAGGTGCTGCTGGAAGAGCTGGAGAAGAAAATAAACATTGTAAATATTCCCTCTGCCTTTCATCTGAGGAAACTCTCTGGGAGAAATGAGCTGCCGCTGTACAGTGCAAATGGCAACATGAAAGTCAACCAGCTATTAGCAGCCCGAGCTTGATTTATGAGTGTTTTCTAAGTCAATTTGAACAACCCCCTGATCTTAAACTTTTGCACGCAGCTTGTCCATTTATGAGATTTCACCTGGTAGACGATAAAAAGATGCAAAGCGAAACTCCAAACAATCATCAACTTAGAATATCTTAGCAAGCACATGACACATTACTAAAAGTCACCCTGGGTCTTGTAACTAGCAACACCCTATCAGCCACATAATAGCTCATTACAAACTACTTTAAATACCTTGAAATGGAATATTATCACGCTTGTAACCATCCACATCAACTTACAATACCTTACAAAACCTTGTAAATTACAATAATTTAGAAACTACATAGCAACACCCTGGCAACCATAAAGTTAGGTTACACAACATGTCAAATGCATTGCAATTGCACAATGTCTCCCTGGGAATCACCCAAAACACCTTAGCAATTCAGATTATCTTAGCAACCTTGCAATTGTTTAGAACACTAGCATCTCATTTTAACAACTGCATAGCAACACCTTAGAAACCTCACAAAACTCCCCAGCAACTACACAGCAACAAATTATAAACCATGTTTTAAAAAAACAAACAAAAAAACATATTAGATACTTTATAATTGTTCAGTTGGTTTCCCTGGCAACCAATCCCAACAACTAAACAACTCAGACAATTCAGAATGCAATAGCAACTGCATAGCAACACCTTGGAAACCAACTGAAACAATTTAAACGCATAGTAACATATTTAAAAAAAAAAAAACAGGTTTATAAACATGTTAAATACCTTGCAATTTCACAATGTCATCCTGGCAACTGCCCAGAAAACCGTAGCTACTTCGAAAATCTTAGCAAACATATAGTAACACTTTATAAATTACTATAAATGTTTTCTTGTAACTTGCAACTTTATCTTAGCAATTGCATAAGAACTCCCTAGCAACCACACAACATTACAAACCACTTAAAATGCTTTTTTGAAATGGTACATTGTAACCTACACTATCTTAGTAACTACATAGCAACACCTCGGTAACCACCCAATGCACCCTTGCAACCACATAACGTTACAAAACATGTTAGAAAACATGTTAAGATACCTTGCTACTGCACAGTGGTGCCATGGCAACCAACCACAACAATTGAACAACTTAGACAACTCATAGCAACACCCTGGAAACCACTCAAAGCAACCACATAATAACATTACAAAACATGTTAGATACCTTGCAATTGCACAGTCTCTCCCTAACATCCAACCACAATAACTGAACAGTTTAGAATGTCATAGAAACTGCATAGCAACACCTTGGAAACCAACTGAAACCCCTTAACAAACTTATAGTAAGACATTTTAAAACCCATATTTAATAACATATTAAATACCTTGCAAAATGTCATCCTAGCAACCCCCCAGAGCACCCTAGCAACTTAAATCTTAGCAACCACATAGTAACACATTATAAATTACAACAGATGTCACCCTGGAACTTGCAACTTTATTTTAGCAATTGCATAGCTAAACCCTAGCAACCACATAACATTACAAACCACTTGAAATCCCTTGAAATGGTACATTGTCACACTGGTAACTATCCACATCACCCTTGCAACTTACAATATCTTAGCAACTACATAGCAACACCCTGGTAAACGCTCAAAGCACCCTAGCAACCACATGGCAACATTAAAAAACATGTTTGAAAACATGTTAGATACCTTGCAGTTGCACAGTGTCACCCTGGCAACAAACCACAACAACTGAACAACTCAGACAACTCAGAATGGCATAGCAACTGCATAGCAACACCCTGGTAACCACTCAAAGCACCCTAGTAACCACATAATAACATTTCAAAACGTGTTATAAAAAATATTAGATGCCTTGCAATTGCACAGTGTCACCCTGGCAACCAACCACAACAAGTGAACAACTCAGAATGTCAGCAGCTGCATAGCAACACCCTGGAAACCAACTGAAACACCTTAACAAACTCATACTGACACATTTTAAAAACACATCAAATACCTTGCAATAGCACAATCTCATCCTGGCAACGGCCTAGAACACCCCATCAACTTAGAATACCTTAGCAACTCCTTGGCAACACCCTGAAAATCACCCAAACTCCCTAGAAACCACATAGTAATATTAAAAACCATGTTAAATACCTTGCAATTGAACAACTTCCCCCACCCTAACAACCAGTGGAGAATTTTGTATGGAAAATTAAACAATGTAGCTTATAAATGACTACATTTGTAATTATTTTGAAGCTTTAAACCTAATTATGAATTAAAAATGAGTGGCAGAAGTGGAAGCAACTACTAATTAGACACAAAATGAAGCCACATATTTAGGCCTTGCCAAACACAACTCAACTGCCTGAGATTATTCTGCCTCAGAGAGATTGTGGTTGGTGGTTTGTTTTGGTTCTTGCCAAGCGTAGAAAAGCCTTGAGATGAAATATGATTCATCACGAGTCAGACAGCACAAGCTCATGTGGCACGAGAAGATGAGACAGGTGTGCCAGGAGGACCAGGTGAGCTTCATTCCTCAAACATGATTTACTGCTGTTGGTTCATATCGACTCCTGTGCTGGCATCTGCACATCTAAACACACGGTTACACAAGGCCTGCAGTGAGTCACGTCCCATTGGCCATGTGCTGCCACTGCATGGGTGGAAGTGTGCGTGTGTGTGCTTTCTGGGAGAAACCCAACACGTGTCGCCATCATTATGGCCAAATCCTCCGATGCTCAGATGGGCTCGTAGGCCGCAGCAACACGACACTGCTGCTATTGTTCAGATATGAAAACACGCACACAATAAACAAGATTCAGGCTTTTCAAGAACAGCGTCTGGTGACCTGCTCGCATATGTGGCGTCATGTGCACGCCGTGTGTCGCGAGCAGCACGGGATTGTGGGAGCACGTTTCGGGATGCTTTGATTCGGCTGACCAGTTCTTCTTTGACAGACAATGTTTGAAAAATACATACATTACAAAAATCATACCAACTTTAGGTAGTTTGTCTAATTGAGCCTTTGCCAGCAGTTTGATTGACAGGCGATCTGACCAATCATAACCGTGAATCTGCCGTTTTGTCTGACAAGTAAGTAGATTAATGTTGGTGAGCTTGAACTTGAAAAATCGTGTGTCCTCACGTCTTTCCGCGCTTGAAACAACATTCCTTCTGATGTTCATTCATGTTTATTTGATGCTATAAATGAACTAGTATGAAGAGATGATCTGTTCACGAGGAGCTACAGCGATCTGTCATGACACATTAAAGACGCTATTTATTGTTTAAACTTCTTTAAAAAATTTACAATATGAAACTGTTTCATATCAGTCTGTCAGTGTCCTCTTTCCTTCGCAATGTATTTTTTACTCCGTGAGAACATGATGTGTGGCGTGAGAGCGCATGGCTTGTAACTAAAGGGTCTTTGCGAAGGGTCAATTGTTGATTCCCATGTGAAACTGACAGAAATTAAGAAGAGAGACGATCATTACAACAAAGATGGTTCTTATTTTAAATGTTTTATTACATATTCTAGTGAAAACACCCAGATATAACACCCAGCACTGTGACCTGTTGAACTGACAGTAATTAAAACGGATAAATAATGGCCAGGATCACGGCAGTACCTGAAAAACTCGTGTCCATAAATCACTGCATCCACTCTCGACTCTTTAAGACTAGTTTACATTTTAGGTTTGCAAACTAAATCCAGTAAAGCTCATAAACACTCATGTACACCCATGTTGATGCATCCGCACCCATACTGACACACAAACACACTTCTTATGAAGGACTATCGGCACAAATGAACCTCCGAACAGGTTTTGTGGCACTAATCTCATAATTATCATGTGCTTTAAGAGCCGCCGCAGTGGATTTAGTTGGTGCCAGTCAGTGTTATTTTAGTGTCAATGAGATGTTATTATAGTTATGTTAATATTTTGAACTTGTTTTTTTTGCTTGTTTTTTGTTTTGAATTTTTAGTTATTTAAATTACTTAGCAACTAGCTGTAAAATAACGTTTTTATATGTATGTGTGTGGGTATGTATATATATATATATATATATATATATATAT
>CM074277.1:33601029-33643529 GCA_037194245.1 Opsariichthys bidens | reverse complement strand
AATAAAAGGGATGGTGAACTGCTACTTGGACAGAGCGATGGACAGAGTAGAATTATAGAATGTACGATAGACAGACAAACAGATAGATAGATAGATAGATAGATAGACAGACAGACAGAACGATAGATAGATAGATAGATAGATAGATAGATAGATAGATAGATAGATAGATAGATAGATAGATAGATAGATAGATAGATAGACAGAACGATAGATATAGATAGATAGATAGACAGAACGATATAGATAGACAGACAGAACGATAGATAGATAGATAGATAGATAGATAGATAGATAGATAGATAGATAGATAGATAGATAGATAGATAGATAGATAGACAGAATGATAGATAGACAGAACGATAGATAGATAGATAGACAGACAGAACGATAGATAGATAGACAGAACGATAGATAGACAGAATGATAGATAGATAGATAGACAGACAGAACGATGATAGACAGAACGATAGATAGACAGAATGATAGATAGACAGAACGATAGATAGATAGACAGAACGATAGATAGACAGACAGAACGATATAGATAGACAGAATGATAGATAGACAGAACGATAGATAGATAGACAGAACGATATAGATAGACAGACAGAACGATAGATAGATAGATAGATAGATAGATAGATAGATAGATAGATAGATAGATAGATAGATAGATAGATAGATAGATAGACAGAATGATAGATAGACAGAACGATAGATAGATAGATAGACAGACAGAACGATAGATAGATAGACAGAACGATAGATAGACAGAATGATAGATAGATAGATAGACAGACAGAACGATGATAGACAGAACGATAGATAGACAGAATGATAGATAGACAGAACGATAGATAGATAGACAGAACGATAGATAGACAGACAGAACGATAGATAGACAGAACGATAGATAGACAGAATGATAGATAGACAGACAGAACGATAGATAGACAGAATGATAGATATATAGATAGATAGATAGATAGATAGACAGACAGAACGATGATAGACAGAACGATAGATAGACAGAACGATAGATAGACAGAATGATAGATAGACAGAACGATAGATAGATAGACAGAACGATAGATAGACAGACAGAACGATAGATAGACAGAATGATAGATAGACAGACAGAACGATAGATAGACAGAATGATAGATAGATAGATAGATAGATAGACAGACAGAACGATGATAGACAGAACGATAGATAGACAGAACGATAGATAGACAGAATGATAGATAGACAGAACGATAGATAGATAGACAGAACGATAGATAGATAGACAGAACGATATAGATAGACAGCATGATAGATAGATAGACAGACAGAACGATAGATAGATAGATAGATAGATAGATAGACAGACAGAACGATAGATAGACAGAATGATCGATAGATAGATAGATAGATAGACAGACAGAACGATATAGATAGACAGAATGATAGATAGATAGACAGAACGATAGATAGATAGATAGACAGACAGAACGATAGATAGACAGAATGATAGATAGATAGATAGATAGATAGACAGACAGAACGATAGATAGACAGAATGATAGATAGATAGATAGATAGATAGACAGACAGAACGATAGATAGATAGATAGATAGATAGATAGATAGATAGATAGACAGACAGAACGATAGTGTGGCGAGGGGGGCGGGGTTCAGCGAGGTCTGCAGCGGGAGAGCGAATCGGGAGAAGAGCGGTGAGTAAGTGGGTTAAGCGCAAATAACGAACACCTGCGTCTAATTACAGTGATTGGCGTGGAGAGATCGGATATAAGGGAAGCAGAGGCGGCCGAAGAGCGAGAGAGAGACGGACTGCTGCTGACGCCTGGCTGCTACACCTGTTCGAGACCCGCTGAAGATAAATTCAAGTCTACCGTTTGATGTATAGAGTGTGCGCGTTTGCGCCGTTGTTGTGTACCCTTTCTTGGGTTTTTTTTTTTGTAAGTAAAATAAACGTGAATACTCAGCAGCAGTCCTACCCGACCCTGTCCTCTTCCTTTCCAAACAACACTGCCCGTTGAACCCCGTTACACTGGTGCCGAAACCCGGGAAAAGGAAGAGGAAGCCGCCGCCATGCAGAATCCTCCGTCGCAGCCACTTACGGAAATCATCACATCCCTCGCGGCCCTCCATCAAGAACACCACCAGGCGTTACTGGAGATGCGCCAGGACCAGGAGCGCCGTTTCCAGCTGGTTCTCCAGGTGCAGAAAGAGGACCGCGAGAGGTTCCGGAGCTGGATGGACCGGGAGGTTCCGGCCGCGCCAGCACCTCCCCCTCCCCCGGCCCTGCACTTGCCGCTGAGCAAAATGGGGCCCCAGGACGACCCGGAGGCATTTATTGAACTGTTCGAGAAGACCGCGGTGGCCGGGGGGTGGCCCAAGGACCAGTGGCCATTGAGACTCATTCCGCTACTGTCGGGGGAGGCACAGCTGGCAGCTCAACAACTGCCGGTTCAGAACCTCCTGGTCTTCGATGATCTGAAGAAGGCCATTCTGCAGCGGGTCGGCCGCAGCCCTGAGCAACATCGACAACGCTTCCGCTCACTGGATCTGAGCACGTGCGGTCGACCCTTTACGATGGCCCAGCAGCTCCGGGACTCCTGCCGTAAATGGCTGCAGGCCGAGACCAGCGGCATTGACGACATCATCGACCGCGTGGTGCTGGAACAATTCATCTCCCGCTTGCCGAAGAAAACGGCCGAGTGGGTCCAGTGCCACCGCCCCACGTCGCTGGACTCGGCCGTCCAACTGGCGGAGGACCAGATGGTGGCGTGCTCCGGGGTCGGGGATTCCCTCCCCGCAGTCTCTCTCCTCTCCTCCCCCTTCTCTCTCTCGCTCTCCTCCTGCCTCTCGCCCTGTCCCTTTCCCCAGGTCTCGGCTGTCAGGCCCACCGCGAATCCCGCCCCGAGGGCGGGGTGGGAATGGACAGGATTACCCCACTGTCCCCAAAGCTCCGCCCCGGAGGGCGGGGCCATCCGCTACCGACCCTGATCCTCTGGCCAGTTCTACCCTCTCTCCACGCCAATCCCTTAGCCCACTTCCTGCCACTGGAGCGGCGGGGAAGTCTGGGCCGGCCTGTTGGCGTTGCGGGGACCCGGATCATTTCATTGATAGGTGTCCCCTGATGGAGGTGGGAACGATGATCCGGGTCCCGGATGCCCCGCAGGCTGCCCTCGATCAGGCTGGCCTGTACCAAATACCTGTGAGTATTGAGGGGGGTACGTATCAAGCCTTGGTGGATTCAGGTTGTAACCAGACCTCAATTCACCAAAATTTGATTCAATCCGGGGCATTGAATACAAGCCGCATGGTTCGGGTTCGGTGTGTGCACGGGGATGTGGCGAAATATCCCTTAATACCTGCTGTGGTTAAATTTAGGGGGAGAAAACATAGAATTGAGATGGCAGTTAACCCGCATCTCCGACATCCGTTGATTCTGGGAACGAATTGGCCTGATTTCCATAAATTATTGGGGTACTTATGCACGGATGTTTCTTGGGGGGAAAAGAAGCAAGGGGGGGGGGGCGCGCGTCCAGGTGGGGGAGGCAGAACCGGGGCCGCGGGAGATTGAGCCAGAGGAAAGGGGCGCAACGGAGAGATTAATTCTCTCGGAGCGCGATGACTTCCCTCTGGAACAATCCCAGGACGAATCTCTCAAAAATGCGTTCAACCAGGTCCAGAGTATAGACGGTCAGCCTCTCCAGCCGGGACGTCCGCTCTCCTACCCATATTTTGCTATAATAAAAGATCGGTTGTATCGAGTGACCCAAGACGCTCAGACAAAAGAAGATACAACGCAATTATTAGTACCCAAAAGCCGTCGGGAAATGTTGTTTCAGGCGGCTCATTGTAATCCCATGGCAGGGCATTTAGGACAAACTTCAACACTCAATCGTCTCATGGCCCGATTTTTTTGGCCAGGCATTCACGAGAATGTCCGCAGGTGGTGCGCGTCATGTCGTGAATGTCAGCTGGTGAATCCAGCGGCCTCGCCAAAAGCGCCATTGCGCCCTCTACCATTGATGCAGGTCCCCTTTGAAAGGATTGGGATGGACCTCATCGGGCCGTTAGAACGATCCACAAGAGGGCATCGATTTGCATTAGTCATTGTAGATTATGCAACCCGATACCCCGAAGCAGTGGCTCTCCGCAACATTTCAGCTAAAAGTGTGGCGGACGCACTGTTTCGCTTAATCTCCCGGGTGGGGATTCCCAAAGAAATCCTCACGGATCAGGGCACGGCGTTTATGTCACGCACTTTACGCGAACTATATGAATTGTTGGGCGTTAAATCGATTCGCACCAGCATCTATCACCCACAAACAGATGGTCTGGTGGAAAGGTTTAATCGCACGTTGAAAACCATGATTCGTAAGTTCGTGCTCGAAGACGCCAAAAATTGGGATAGATGGCTGGATCCCCTCTTGTTCGCTGTGCGGGAGGTCCCCCAAGCCTCTACGGGGTTTTCCCCGTTTGAGTTGCTCTATGGCCGTCAGCCCCGAGGGGTGTTGGACGTCCTAAGAGAAACTTGGGAGGACGGACCTTCGCAAAGTAAAAATGAAATTCAGTATGTCATGGACCTGAGAGCAAAACTCCACACGTTGGGGCGGCTGTCTATGGAAAATTTGCTCCAGGCTCAGGACAAACAAAGCCGGCTGTACAACCGGGGAACCAGTTTACGTAAATTCACACCGGGAGAGAAAGTGCTTGTATTGCTCCCATCCTCGAGCTCTAAATTACTCGCGAAGTGGCAAGGGCCTTTTGAGGTTACACGGCGAGTTGGGGATCTCGATTATGAGGTGGTCCGGACGGACAGGGGTGGGGCACATCAAATATATCACCTCAACCTCCTTAAAAAATGGAATGAGGCAGAGTCAGTGATGCTGGTGTCGGCGGTGAGTGAGGAAGATGATCTTGGGCCAGAGGCTAGCGCCAAACCGCCGTCTCTCGCCCTGGCTCCGGGGGGGGATCATCTTTCCCCCGCCCAGCTCACTGACGTAGCTAAATTACAGGCGGAGTTTGCCGATGTGTTCTCACCCTTACCGGGCCGAACGACACTCATTCAGCACCACATCGAGACAGAGCCAGGCGTGGTAGTGCGCAGTCGGCCGTATCGCTTGCCTGAACATAAGAAAAAAGTAGTTCAGACAGAATTAGAGGCGATGCTTGAGATGGGGGTAATAGAAGAATCCAACAGTAATTGGGCAAGCCCGATAGTTTTAGTTCCGAAAACCGACGGCTCTGTCCGATTCTGTGTGGATTATCGCAAGCTAAATGCTGTCTCAAAATTTGACGCGTATCCAATGCCGCGGATTGACGAACTGCTTGATCGGTTAGGCACAGCTCGTTTTTACTCGACACTGGATTTAACAAAAGGGTATTGGCAGATCCCCTTAACGCCAGTATCTAAAGAAAAGACAGCTTTCACGACGCCGTTCGGATTACACCAATTTGTTACACTTCCGTTCGGATTGTTCGGGACACCGGCCACTTTTCAGCGGCTTATGGACCGCATATTACGGCCCCATGCTGCATATGCCGCCGCTTATTTAGATGACATCATCATTTATAGTAATGACTGGCGGCGGCATGTGGAGCATTTGAGGGCCGTACTGAGAGCGCTGAGGGGGGCTGGGCTCACGGCAAATCCGAAGAAGTGTGCGATTGGGCGCGTGGAGGTCAGGTATCTGGGCTTTCACTTAGGTCACGGGCAAGTGCGTCCCCAAATTGATAAGACGGCAGCAGTTGCGACTTGCCCGAGACCAAAGACCAAAAAGGAGGTTAGACAGTTCCTGGGGCTGGCGGGATATTACAGAAGGTTTGTACCTAATTATTCGGACCTCACCAGCCCTCTGACTGATCTAACTAAAAAGGAAGCACCAGATCCGGTCCAGTGGTCAGAGCAGTGTCAGCAGGCTTTTACCCAGGTTAAGGCTGCTCTCTGTGGCGGACCCATTCTACATTCTCCTGATTTTTCTCTCCCCTTTGTGTTGCAGACTGACGCGTCGGACAGGGGGCTGGGTGCGGTCCTGTCCCAGGAGATGGGGGGGGAGGAACGCCCAGTGCTGTACATTAGTCGTAAGCTCTCGAAGAGAGAGACTAAGTACAGCACCATTGAGAAGGAGTGTTTGGCCATCAGGTGGGCGGTCCTCACCCTTAGATACTATCTCCTGGGGCGGGAATTCACCCTCTGTTCGGACCATGCCCCCCTGCAGTGGCTCCACCGCATGAAGGATACCAACGCGCGGATCACTCGGTGGTATCTGGCATTACAGCCTTTTAAGTTCCAGGTGATCCACAGGCCGGGTGCACAGATGGCTGTGGCAGACTTCCTCTCCAGGAATGGGGGGGGGCCGCAGGCGGACGGCTCCCCGGCCTGAGTCGGGCGGTGGGGGTATGTGGCGAGGGGGGCGGGGTTCAGCGAGGTCTGCAGCGGGAGAGCGAATCGGGAGAAGAGCGGTGAGTAAGTGGGTTAAGCGCAAATAACGAACACCTGCGTCTAATTACAGTGATTGGCGTGGAGAGATCGGATATAAGGGAAGCAGAGGCGGCCGAAGAGCGAGAGAGAGACGGACTGCTGCTGACGCCTGGCTGCTACACCTGTTCGAGACCCGCTGAAGATAAATTCAAGTCTACCGTTTGATGTATAGAGTGTGCGCGTTTGCGCCGTTGTTGTGTACCCTTTCTTGGGGTTTTTTTTTGTAAGTAAAATAAACGTGAATACTCAGCAGCAGTCCTACCCGACCCTGTCCTCTTCCTTTCCAAACAACACTGCCCGTTGAACCCCGTTACAGATAGATAGACAGAATGATAGATAGATAGATAGATAGATAGACAGACAGAACGATAGATAGACAGAATGATAGATAGATAGATAGATAGACAGACAGAACGATGATAGACAGAACGATAGATAGACAGAATGATAGACAGAACGATAGATAGATAGACAGAACGATAGATAGACAGACAGAACGATAGATAGACAGAACGATAGATAGACAGACAGAACGATAGATAGACAGACAGAACGATAGATAGATAGACAGAACGACATAGATAGATAGATAGATAGATAGATAGATAGATAGATAGATAGATAGATAGATAGATAGATAGATAGATAGAACGATAGATAGATAGATAGATAGATAGATAGATAGATAGATAGATAGATAGATAGATAGATAGATAGATAGACAGAAAGACAACGATGATAGACAGACAGATAGATAGATAGATAGATAGATAGATAGATAGATAGATAGATAGATAGATAGATAGATAGATAGATAGATAGATAGATAGATAGATAGATAGATAGACAGACAGACTTGTATCACTTGTCACTGTATGGTGGAAACGAGAGGCATTTACACAAACCCCTTCCAGCTATTGGCTGTCAGACAGATGCCAGCATTTATTCCTCTGTTGTGCCCGTAATCATTTAAACATCATTTAAAAAAAATCATTTCTCTGGATTCAGACCGCAACACATCCTGAGCTAATGACGGAAACCAGGCTGCTTTATAGCCATTCCAGTAAAATAAATTCAAAAGCAGCCAAAAGCGGTGCACACATTACAGTAATCTGTTCCGTTAACTGCAGGAGGAACAGCGCCGCAGTTATTTATTGAAAAACTAAATGTGCAGCTGCAACGAGACACACACACTTAAACGCACAGAAATACACACAACACATCCTCTGGTGTGGTGATGTTTTCCTACAGTGCACTTCAGTGAGTCACGGGCGAGTGTGCCTTACATTTCCACTCCTGAGAGACGCAGAGAAAGAGAAATGTTCTTCATTTACAGACATGCTGCAGCTGCTCTATACAATCAAACATGAGATCTGCTCAAACTTAATATCTCTGTGTGTGTGTGTGTGTGTGTGTGTGTGTGTGTGTGTGTGTGTGTGTGTGTGTAACTGACTACAGATTGATCCACATGGGAGAGAGAAAAATGAACACACACATACACTCAGCTGTCTGTAAAATCACTCTTCATGCATCTGTTTTCACTCGTCCATTATTACTCTTTACTTCTTTTCTGTCTTTTTTTCTGTTTTTACTCTAGATGCTTGTTGAGGGCAGGTGAGAGCGACACAAAATCATAAGACACATTCCTGGACCACCAATTACAGTCCTAAACTGGACTGGTGATTCAGGGACATGTGCTGCCTAGTTAAATCCTGTGAAACATAATTCTACATAAAAATGAGTTTTTTAGCATGCTGACTTATTATTTTTTAACTTCATGTAATGTACAGATGGATGGATGGATGAAATGAATGAATGAAAGAATGAACGAACGAATGAACGATGGATGGATGGATGGATGGATGTAATGAATGAACAAAATGATGGATGGACAAATGGATGATGGATGGATGAACAAATGAATAAACCAATAAAAGATGATTGGATGGATGGATGTAATGAATGAATGAATGAACAAACAAATGAATGAATGCTGGATGGAATGAGTGAATGAATGAATGAAGGATGGATGCAACGAATGAATGAACAAACAAAGGATGTATGTATCAAACAATTAGAGGATGGTTGGATTGGTGAATGGATCGAACGAATGAACGAACAAATGAATGATGGATGGAATGAGCAGCTGAACAATGGATGGATGGAAAGAACAAACAAATGATGGGTGGAACAAATAAATGAACAAAAGAAGGATTGTTGGATGATTGAACGAGCATACAAAAAAATGAAGGATGGATGGAACAAATTAACAAACAAATGAACAATGGATGGATGAATGTATGGATGAATGAAGGAATAAAGTGTGAATGGATGGATGTAACAAAAGAACAATGGAATGTGTGGAGTAGAAGATGGAATGAATGAATGAGTGAATAAATGAACAAATGAATTATGGATGGATGGATGAATGGATGGAACAAATGAAGGATGAGTAGAACAAATGAATGAATAAAAGAAGGATTGATGGATGGAACGAACAAACGAAGGATGGATGGATGGATGGATGGATGGAATGAATGAATGAATGAATGATGGATAGATGGAATGAATGAACTTTGGATGGATGCATGGATTGATGGATGGAATGAATGAATGAATGAACAATGGATGAATGGAAGAAATAAATGAACAATGGATGGGACAAATGAAGGATATATGTAACAGACGAACAAATGAAGGAGGATGAATGGATGGATGGACGGAAAAATGACTGTACAAACAAATTAATGAACAAAATAAGGATTGATGGATGGAATGAACAAAGGAACAAATGAAGGATGGATGGATGGAATGAATGAATGAATGAACGATGCATGGATTGATGGATGGAATGAATGAATGAATGGATGAACAATGCATGAATGGAAGAAATAAATGAACGATGGATGGGACAAATGAAGGATGTATGTAACAGATGAACAAATGAAGGAGGATGGATGGATGGATGGACGGAAAAATGACTGTACAAACAAATTAATGGAATACAAATGGAATGAACAAAGGAACAAATGAAGGATGGATGGATGGAATGAATGAACGATGGATGGATGGATGGATGGATGGATGGATGGAATGTATGAATGAATGAACTATTGATGGATGGATGGAAGGATGGATGGATGGAATGAATGAATGAATGAACGATGGATGGATGGAATGAACAAAGGAACAAACAAAGGATGGATGGATGGAATGAATGAATGAATGAACGATGGATGGATGGATGGATGAATGAATGAATGAATGAATGAAAGAACGATGGATGGATGGATGGAATGAACAAAGGAACAAACGAAGGATGGATGGATGGAATGAATGAATGAATGAACGATGGATGGATGGATGGATGGATGGAATGAATGAATGAACGAACTTTGGAAGGATGGATGGATGCATGGATGAATGTGAATGGAACAAACAAACGGGAGGAATGAAGGAAGGATGGGAGGAATGAAGGAAAAATGAAGAATGGATGGACAGATGGAACGAAAGAATTAACAATGCATGGATGGATGGATAGATGGATTGAACAAATGATAGATAGATAGATAGAGAGAGAGTTCAGTTGTAAGTAAAGTAACCCCTCTGCCCGACTCAGACCCCCAATCTGTCTGTTTGTGGAGCAAAACTCTCTCTTTCTTCCTCCAGGGACAGATTGTTGCGGTGACCACAGCACCGATGCTCTTACATGACTCACGGATCTGAATCACACGTGCTGCGGTCGACTCACAAAGACACAGAAGCCTCAGATAAACAGCGCGTTTGACAGATGGAGACACATGCCGAAACACCCGCACACACTCACACTCTCCGCTTGAAACAGAGCAACATCAAACCCGGCGCAGAGACCGCAGTGTCATTTATCTCCGGCCAGAACTGAGCTTAGATTGACAGGAGCGTTTAGGCGGGAAGGAGGTTCAGGAGGAGAGTAAGAGGAAAGGAATTCAGTTCACAGCCCGCGAAACTTATAAACACTTACACTCTTTCACTGTCTGTCTGTCTGTCATGAAAGGAAGCGCTCCTAATCTGATCCTCATTAACATTCCTGCTTTAACACCAGTTTTCCCCCACACACGATCAAACATCTGCGAAAATAACCCTTCTTCATCACAACTGACAGCTTTACTTTCCATTCTTTATGTACAAAGGGAACTTTAATGTTGGAAAACATGAGTTTAGTCTAATGTCATCATAATCCACGGGTCCAGTAGGAAAATCAGTGTGTGTGTTTTTAAATTTATACTATGGCATGAGTAAGAAACAAAGGAAAACCCCAGTTTTAAATGCACACACAGAGACCTATTAGCAGGGCCTAAAACTAAGTTTTGGCCACCCCTGCCAACGGTCGCTGACCAGCCATAAATATTTTTTTAACAGCCATGAAAAATAGATTAAACCTTATTAAAGATACAAAAGTTATTCAGTCAAGAGCGATGAGTGATTTCTCTTATTCTTCTGTTGTTTGAAACACACAGACAGCAGCAGGTTTATTATGCTACTGTCACTTTAAGAGCTAATGCACTGATCCAATATACTGTTACACACGTGTGTTTTATTTCTCAGCTGTTTGCGTTCAGTTAAGACATAACTGACCATGTTTACAAGGATACTCGCCAAGACTGGGATTTTGTTTGAGTATGTCTGTTCAAGCGCAAGTAGGCGTGAAAGAGAACTCAATTCAGTATTCTTGCGCTGTCCGAGACGTGAATTTCAGGGCACGCTTTTGATGTTTGCGCACTTAAAACTTTCCATACCGTGCGAATGACAAATTGAGTTCCCATTTGTGTTTTCTTGAGCTTGACGATTTAAATTAGCAACAAAAATGTTACCGTCTAACTGCCGTTTTATATATTCGCCAACACCAATTTTTACTCGAATTTGGCGCTTGGCGAGGGTTCATTTCTGGGTATGCATTTTTGAATATTTTTGATATTTGCATCTTAATGAGCTTTAATATTTAAATTAGCAAGACTTAAATTTCCGTGATGATACAGCATTGGTGCCTCAACTGTCCCGAGAGACTTTCATGCTTGTTCATATTTTTACGATTGCATTGTTAGAATTCATATAAATGTTACCGGCTAGCTGGAGATTGACACTATTTCATATACTCGCCAACACCCATTTTTACTCGCATTAAGCGCCTGCCTATTAATCTTTCCTAATAACACAAACTGTTAGTGGAAGGATCTTGCCATCTATCACTAGTTCTAAGATGTTTGCTATTTAGAAGTTCCAAATAAACATGAATGATCCCGTAATGGAATAGGATCAAAAGATTCTGTTCTAATACATTATATTCAGCAAATTCTATCTAATCTTTGACTTTGACATGAGGAAAACAGCTGATAAATCATACTAAGTGATGTTTTTTGAATATGTAAAAATGCAGAAAGGTTTCTGTGATGGGTAGATTTACAGTTAGGGGACAGAATATTCAGATTGTACAGTAGAAATGTCATTAAGTCCCCATAAAACATGAAAACCCAAAAGTGTGTGTATGTATGTGTGTGGCACAGAGAGATTCTAAGTGGTCGCTCAATCACTGGTCTGACCTTGTGGTGGTCCAGTAGGATAATGTCTTTTGAAATTTATACCATAGTGGTGAGTAAGAAATAAATGAAAACCCCCACAGTTTAAATATACACACACACACACACACACACACAGTTTGTGTCAGGATCTTTTCATCTGTCACTGTTACATTTACTATTTGGAAGTTTCCAAATATATTAATGAATTTACTTTAAAAAAATCAAAAAGATTCTGTTCTATTACATTTTATTCAAAAAATTCTATAATCTTTCCTGCTTTGGTTTGTTTGGAGTCAGTTATGATTATCCATAAAGGATGAATTAAATTGACCAAAAGTGACAGTAAAGATATTTACAATGTAACAAAAGATTTCTATTTCAAATAAATGTTGTTCTTTTGAACTTTCTATTCATCAAAGAATCTTGAAAAATAAAATGCATCAGTTTCTACAAAAATATGAAGCTGCACAACTGTTTTCAACATTGATAATATTCACAAATGATCATCAAATCATTACATTAGAATGATTTCTGAAGGATCACTAAGGACTGGAGTAATGATGCTGAAAATTCAGATTTATTCACAGGATATTAATTACATTTCAACATATAATCACATTGAAAACAGTTATTTTAAATTGTAATAATATTTCACTGTTTTAACTGTATTTTTGAGCAAATAAATACAGCCTTAGGGAGCAACAGAGATCTTTGAACAGAAGCAAGCTTTGCTGCTGGCTTGGCATGACTGGTAAAATCACTTCATTATAAATACTGCATGTCAGGGTGAAAAAGTATTAATTTATAACCGTTCTGTCCATTAGAGATGGAAAGATGTAGTTGTCAAACCCTCCAGCCAGCTCAACATGACTAAACACACAATACGACATCTACTTCCCTTAACTGCCTCCTGTGTGGAAACATAAGTGTGTGTGTGTGTGATATTTATTTCCATCTTCTCCTCCATATGATTCTTTAAGATGTTTCTCCTGATGATAATTGGCCAATAAGGAGGCCCAGAGGAGTGATGAGGTCATTTCCTGTGGTTTGAGAGGTGAATTGAGCAAGCTTCATTGACGTATGACTTGAACTGTGTGACTGCAGTTTCTCAAAAACCGGAGTGTGTGTACGTGTCTGGTTGGGTGTGTGTGTGTTATATTGTGTGCATGTGCAAAGTTGTGTGTGTGTGTGTTTGGGGGTTGGTGTGTTTAGTTCCTGATTCCACTTTTACCTACTGCAATTTTTCCATGTTGTCTGTTAGAAATTTTCTGTTGCTCTAGTCCACTCAGAATTGCTTTTGCAGATGTCATGATAGATAGACAGACAGATAGATAGATAGATAGATAGATAGATAGATAGATAGATAGATAGATAGATAGATAGATAGATAGATAGATAGATAGATAGATAGATAGATAGATAGATAGATAGATAGATAGAGAGAAAGATAGATAGGTAGATAGATAGATAGATAGATAGATAGATAGATAGATAGATAGATAGATAGATAGATAGATAGATAGATAGATAGACGGACAGATGGATGGATGGATAGATAGATAGATAGATAGATAGATAGATAGATAGATAGATAGATAGATAGATAGATAGATAGATAGATAGATAGATAGATAGATAGATAGATAGTCAAGTCAAGTCAAGTCAAGTCATCTTTATTTATATAGCGCTTTTTACAATGCAAATTGTGGCAAAGCAGCTTTACATTAATAAGAAAATGGTGTCATTGTGCAGCTTATTCTATATATTATTGATTCATTCCGTTGCAAATATCAGTAGTTATTAGTCTAGTTAATTTATGTATATCAGCACTGGAGAAAACAGTGACGTAATCGTCCGGCTCAGCTCAGTTCACATGCAACGGCGCCAATGCAGGCATATCAAAAACACTGCTGAATATCAAGCAAGTGTCCCCAACTTAAGCAAGCCAAAGGCAACAGCGGCAAGGAACCAAAACTCCAACAAATGGAGAAAAAAACCTCGGGAGAAACCAGGCTTAGTCGGGGGGCCAGTTCTCCTCTGGCCAACAGTGAACACTTGTCCGATACTCAGGCAGAGTTACGGGTCATTAAACCGATTTGGAATCGCAACAGTCAAAATATTTAATCTAGTTCCATCTAGTTTAAGATCTTTTTGATCACGCCGGTATGGGACGGTTTGTTGGGATATGTGCCACTGGCTGATCTGGTCTTAACAAAGGATGAGCCAGTTAACACAGTCTCCGCCGACACCACAGGCCACATTGCTGCCGCACACAGGTACAGGTTCCCCGTCCGACCCGGACACGGCCCAGATCCAGCCAATCACGTTAATTGGTAAACCTCGGGATAAGCAGAGAGACAAAAAATTAGCGTAGACGGCATTCTTCTTCTGATGTACCGAGTACATCTGGTGTTATAGGAAGTGTTCCCGGTTCCGGCTGACCTGATCTATGCAGCCTAACAATCCTTTAACGGATATGAAGACAAAAGTTTACAGTGCGTCATGTGTATGCCAGGTTAAATAGATGCGTTTTTAGTCTAGATTTAAACTGACAGAGTGTGTCTGCTTCCCGAACAATGCTAGGAAGATTGTTCCAGAGTTTAGGTGCCAAATAGGAAAAGGATCTACCGTCTGCGGTTGATTTTGATATTCTAGGTATTAACAACTGGCCAGAATTCTGAGATCGTAACAGACGCGAAGGACTATAATGCATTAAGAGTTCACTCAGGTACTGGGGAGCTAAGCCATTTAGTGCTTTGTAAGTAATTAGCAAGATTTTAAAATCTATACGATGTTTAATAGGGAGCCAGTGCAGTTTTGACAGAACCGGGCTAATATGTTCATCTTTTCCTGGTTCTAGTAAGGACTCTAGCAGCTGCGTTTTGGACCAACTGTAATTTGTTTATCACGCGAGCAGGGCAACCACCCAATAGAGCGTTACAGTAATCTAGTCTCGAGGTCATAAACGCATGAACTAGCTGTTCCGCATTTGTCATTGAGAGCATATGTCGCAATTTAGATATATTTTTAAGATGGAAGAATGCGGTTTTACATATGCTAGAAATGTGGCTTTCAAATGAAAGATTGGTATCAAAGAGCACACCCAGGTTCCTAACTGACGCAGACGACTTAACAGAGCAGCCATCAAGTGTTAGACAGTATTCTAGGTTTTTATGTGCTGAAGTTTTTGGTCCAATAATTAGAATCTCTGTTTTTTCTGAATTTAGTAGTAGGAAATTACTAGTCATCCAATTTTTTATATCAGCTACGCATTCTGTTAATTTTGAGAATTGGTAGGTTTCATCAGGGCGCGAGGAAATATAGAGCTGAGTATCATCAGCGTAACAGTGAAAGCTAATGCCATGCTTCCTAATGACATCTCCCAAGGGTAGCATGTACAGAGTGAAAAGCAACGGTCCTAGAACTGAGCCTTGTGGTACTCCATATTTAACTTGTGATCGAAATGACATCTCTTCGTTTACTACTACAAACTGATAACGGTCAGATAAGTATGATTTGAACCATGCCAATGCAATTCCACTAATTCCAGCATAATTTTCTAGTCTATTCAAAAGAATATTGTGGTCGATTGTGTCAAAAGCAGCACTGAGGTCTAGTAACACTAATAGAGAGATACAACCACAATCTGATGATAAGAGCAAATCATTTGTAACTCTAATGAGAGCAGTCTCAGTACTATGGTACGGTCTAAATCCTGACTGGAAATCCTCACAGATACCATTTCTTTCCAAGTAGGAACTAAGCTGAGATGATACTGCCTTTTCTAGTATTTAGATAGATAGATAGATAGATAGATAGATAGATAGATAGATAGATAGATAGATAGATAGATAGATAGATAGATAGATAGATAGATAGATAGATAGACAGATGATAGATAGATAGATAGATAGATAGATAGATAGATAGATAGATAGATAGATAGATAGATAGATAGATAGATAGATAGATAGATAGATAGATAGACAGATGATTGATTGATAGATAGATAGATAGATAGATAGATAGATAGATAGATAGATAGATAGATAGATAGATAGATAGATAGATAGATAGATAGATAGATAGATAGATAGATGATAGATAGATAGATAGATAGATAGATACATAGATACATAGATAGATAGATAGACAGATGATTGATTGATAGATAGATAGATAGATAGATAGATAGATAGATAGATAGATAGATAGATAGATAGACAGATGATAGATAGATAGATAGATAGATAGATAGATAGATAGATAGATAGATAGATAGATAGATAGATAGATAGATAGATAGATAGATACATAGATACATAGATAGATAGATAGATAGATAGACAGATGATTGATTGATAGATAGATAGATAGATAGATAGATAGATAGATAGATAGATAGATAGATAGATAGATAGATAGATAGATAGATAGATAGATAGATAGATAGACAGATGATAGATAGATAGATAGATAGATAGATAGATAGATAGATAGATAGATAGACAGACAGATAGATAGACAGATGATAGATAGATAGATAGATAGATAGATAGATAGATAGATAGATAGATAGATAGATAGATAGATAGATAGATAGATAGATAGATAGATAGATAGATAGATAGATAGATGTCTAGTTGCCAGGGTTTGGATTGTTCTGTCACACCTTGCGTCATTCTATCTATTCCCAGCTACAGACGCAGGTACACACACACACACACACACACACACACGCATGGCCTTTTCCCCTCGCTGTTAGAATTTAATTAGATCTCTCCAACTCGGCTTCATTCCCTCGATCTATTTTTTTCCTTCATTTGTTCTCCTTTCTTACCTCACAATCTCTCCCACGCTCCACAGCCTGTTTCCCTGGCAACAGCTGCTTCCTGTTTGTCCGTCTGGTCTGTCTTTCCAGGAGACTGAGCTGCTGATTATAGACGCACTGACGGAGAGGAAGAAAGAAAAAGATCTCAATATGATCTCAAACATCTCTCATCAAACTCTCTGAGCTCCTCCACACTCATTTTACAGCTCTGCACTCTAAATGGATAACATCAGCTGGCTTTATTTGGCTGTTTTTACTTGCCTAACACTTAGTTGATACAGTTTGACAATGAAACATAACAAAGATGTCCAGAACCTTGTGTGGCAACGGGGAAGGAAGCTTTTTCCTGTAACTATGTGGCCACTTCTGATTCATTAGCCGCTATAGTAAATATCTAAGAATAACTAAATACACATTCAAGTTCAGGTTCGCTCTTACAGTAACGTGAATAAAAGAGAAATCACTATACAACAACATTTTCCTCTGCAGAGATTTATTTATATGTTTTTACCAGATGATTTCTCACCAACACAAATAAAAATAAATGAACTGAGTTTTACTCAGCAAAATGCTATCATCTCTACTGGAATAAACATTGGCTATTAAAATTAAAATCTTCAGAAATCTTCCCCTGTCTGTGAATGAGTGTCAATCAAAAGGAAAGGGTGTGGCCACTGGCTTCAGGTGTCAATCATAACTGAGAGGTGTGGCCACTGGCTTCAGGTGTCAATCATAACTGAGAGGTGTGGCCACTGGCTTCAGGTGCCAATCATAACGGAGGGGTGTGACCACTGGCTTCAGGTGTCAATCATAACTGAGAGGTGTGGCCACTGGCTTCAGGTGCCAATCATAACGGAGGGGTGTGGCCACTGGCTTCAGGTGTCAATCATAACGGAGGGGTGTGGCCACTCGCTTCAGGTGCCAATCATAACGGAGGGGTGTGGCCACTGGCTTCAGGTGTCAATCATAACGGAGAAGTGTGGCCACTGGCTTCAGGTGTCAATCATAACTGAGAGGTGTGGCCACTCGTTTCAGGTGTAAATCATAACGGAGGGGTGTGGCCACTGGCTTCAGGTGTCAATCATAACGGAGGGGTGTGGCCACTCGCTTCAGGTGTCAATCATAACGGAGGGGTGTGGCCACTCGCTTCAGGTGTCAATCATAACGGAGGGGTGTGGCCACTGGCTTCAGGTGTCAATCATAAAAGAGGGGTGTGGCCACTGGCTTCAGGTGTCAATCATAACAGAGAAGTGTGGCCACTCGCTTCAGGTGTCAATCATAACGGAGGGGTGTGGCCACTGGCTTCAGGTGTCAATCATAACTGAGGTGTGGCCACTGGCTTCAGGTGCCAATCATAACAGAGGGGTGTGGCTACTGGCTTCAGATGCAAATCATAACAGAGGGGTGTGGCTACTGGCTTCAGGTGTCAATCATAACAGAGGGGTGTGGCCACTAACCTCAGATTTCCTCAGAGGCATCAGCGATCAGATCAAAATGTCATTCCTGTCAGATGTGAACAGTGATATAAACACTAACATTCCAACAAACTTCAAACACGGTGGTGGATAAAAGAGCGATGAAGAGCGAGAGAAAGGTGTGTGTGCTTGGCAGTTGAATCTTCAAAGCAAACAAAATATGTAAGCTAATGCTTCACTAACCACATCACAAAAGTGTGTGCGTGAGTATTCACCACCACAGCGCTTTCTGCATCTGACGTTTCTGGGGCCAAACAGCGACTGCTTGATGAGCGAGTGAGCAGGCGAGTTGTACCGACACACTGCGCCCAGGTGGACCATTAAAACACACACACACACTGAGAGTAAGTGATGTTACACACGCACACCGAGCAGTGGAGCGCCGCAGGGCCGCTGTCGTTTCCTCCGCCTGCTTCAGATGGACATCAAACGCACGCATGTTGTGCTTCAGCCTCACAGCCTGCAAGAAAATATAAAGAACAGTGTGCAAGAAAGGTAGAAAAGAAGGAAAGTGAAATAAACATGTAAGCAGAGGTCAAAATGATCATTCAAGTACCAAATGAGATCAAACATGGGCAAGTAAATAATACAGGTTGGATGGAAACGTTATAAACTTTATTATTAATAATAATCTCGCTTTCCCTGATGTGAGTTACCGTAAGTGAGCGAATCAAAAACGTACAAACAGCTACTAAAAAATAAATTAGTCATGACTTACTGTAAAGCTTCAGACACTGAAACACATGTATTGTGAATATCATTGCACAGATCAACATGACTTGACCTACATTTCTTTACCTTTACCTCAAATCATCATGTTTTTCAGACATGCCTGAAGTTTAAAGCTTCTCTCCATGTGACAACCAGTACGGCATTTATTAATATGATGAATTAGCTTTTATTTTTTTAAATTTTCAATGTTCATTTGAATTTCAGTTTAAGTTTTAGTCATTTTATGTGTTTATGTGTCATTTTTATTGGCTTTTGAGTAAATATAAATATATATGTGCTCAAATTGATTAATAGTGATCAATAACATCTAATATAAAAGTTTGTAAAAATACACACACACACACACACACACACACACACATATATATATATATATATATATATATATACTTAAGTATATATACTGCATATATTTAAAAACTTTTATATTAGATGCGATTGATATATAATATATACATATATACATATATATATATATTACTACTGATGCTGTATATTAATTACGACCAATCGCGCATCTAACATTAAAGTTTGTAAATATATATATATATATATATATGTATATGTGTGGGTGTGTGCACACACATATTTATAATATACACACACACACACTCATTATATATTTACAAACTTTTTGACGATTAATCGATTTGACAGTCGATTTAGTGAGTTTAGTACTTCAACTTTTTTTTATTTCAATTTCAGAAGGCAATAATTCTAAGATTTTTAGGTTTAAGTTTTGCTTACATTTGCAATTGATTTCAATTACCAAAAAAATTAATAATTTTTTTTAATACATTAAATATGCGTCACACATTAAACCCCCAAACAAAACTGTGAGAAATCGAAACAAGTTTTTGTGAATACGTCACGTCATGTCCTCCGATATACTCATCTTACATATGATCTCACACGGGCCTGCGCTGTTGGTCAATAATATATAAGAGAGAAAAACAACTAAATTCCATTGTCACAGGAACAAAACTGCAAAATATTGTTTAAGTTTACCAAAGCGTGACAAAAAGTGCATGCTGGACCCCAACTGTGTGCATGGAAAGTCTGTTAATCCAGTTTCACAATAAAAACACGGTTGCGTCACTGAAAATGAACGCGTCCCTAAAGCTGCCGGGTCACAACTCTCCTGCCCTCAAACTTCAAGCAGAAATGCCACATTTGTGGTTTGACTATCTTGTGTTTTTCTCCTCTGGGTGCTTTTGTGTTCCATCGCGGAGGCGGATCATATTCGTCCCTCTTAAACGGCTGAACTGTGTTGTGGTGAGATCAAAGTATGTCTACAGGTTAACGTGCTGAAGCCAAAATGGACGTTGTTTCCACTTCTAACTCTGCTACGACGACACCTCCATGTCAAGCCGATGTGGATATTAACAGGACGTCAAAAGGCACGTACGTTCGATCTATCAGTTTAACCATGAAGTCTCACAAACACACGCCTTTGAGATTCATTGAAGGCACATACGAGAGTACAAACATCTTCCGGAGACAGACCGTAGGCAGTTTATCGACCGATCTCACTTCCACCGCGACCACAACATCCTGCCAAAAGACCTGTACGTCAGGAAGCTGCGTCTGTACTATCTGAGCATCGACTTTAACGCCGACTCATTTGTGCTCAAAGTTTTTATTTTCCAGGATTCCTGAGGGATGGGTGTCAAGATGAATGTTAATTGCCAGTTAACATCACACCACATCTTGTTCCTGTTGATATTTGCGTCGTCTTTCTGTGATTAGTAAGGCGTGAAATCATTTAAATGTTCAAACATGTTTTATTAGAAGTCATCAGCTCCTAATAACATCCCTGAGAGCATTACACAATCAGCTGCAAATGTCTGAAGTCACAACGAATTCCACATTCATAAATGAAGGATAATATCAGGACCAGATGACAGGTGTAGGGAAAAAGAGAATGAGGGGAACAGAGAGATGATGAATTATAGGTGTTTGTTCACCCAAAAATTTAATTTGCTCACCCTCAAGCCATCCACATATATGACTATCCCTCAAAAAATTGCATCCAATCATCATAAAAATAATCCATACGCCTACAGAAGGTTAATAAAGGCCTTCTGAAGCAAAGTGATGGGTTTTTGTTTGAAAAACATTCACATTTTAAACTTTATAAACTTCAATAACTAGCTTCCAGCAGACAAACTTACACAAGCCGCCACGAGAGTAACCCGATGTATGACGCAAGATGTAGGAGAATCGTAAGCTTTGACAGTTTTAAACATATAGAGCTGTGCAACAAACTCCTGTTCTCTTATATGGAAATCATACGACATTTCTCGTTTAAGACTTCTAATTCGTGATCAGCGTTTCGTTTTGCTCATTGTGTCATGCCGTCGGGTCAGAGGTCACTCTTCCGCCGCAAACCGATGCGTACGGCCTCTTCCGGAAACTAGTTAATATAATTAATAAAGCCTTCAATATGGATATTTTTCTCACAAAAACCCATCACTTCACTTCACAAGGCCTTTATTAACCCTCTGGAGTCGCATGGATTATTTTTATGATGGATGAATGCATTTTTTTAGGTTTCAAAATCTCGACCCTTGTTCACTACCATTATAACGCTTGGAAGAACCAGGATATTTTTAAATATATCTCTGATTGTGTTCATCTGAAAGAAGGTATTCATATACACATGGCTTGTGGGTGATTTTAATGTTCATTTTTTTGGGTGAACTATCCCTTTAAGACTCATTATAGTCTGTCTTGTGCTCTTTAATGAGATGAGAGACTAAAGACTATGTTCGAAATGGACTAGTGTACTAAATACTACACAGTATATACTAAATATATTGATTTTAAAAAGGTATTTTTTTAAAACAGTACACACCATCTATCCATCTGTCTGTCTATCTACCTATCTATCTATCATTCTATCTATTTGAGTCTATTTGTCTGGCTGTCTGACTATCTATCAAATGGACAAATGTTTTGGGACACACCACTTAATAACTGAATTCAGGTGTTTCAATCAGTCCCATCGCCACAGGTGTACATAAATTAAGCACATAGCCATGCAGTCTGCATTCACAAACCTTTGTGGGGAAAAAAAGGGTTGTCCTGAAGAGCTTAGTGAATTCAAGCATGGAAGGAACAGGAAGATGCACAGTGCAGAAAAGTTGCCAACGCTCTGCTGATTCCACAGCCGAAGAGTTCAAAAGTTCAACTGGCATTAACATCAGCACAAAACCTGTGTGGCGGGAACTTCGTGGGATGGGTTTCCATGGGCGAACGGCAGCATGCAAGTACAATCCTAGATAACAAGCAACCATCAAAACAATGTTAAATCAATGTTAATGTGTCAACGTTAACTGCATTAAATCAACATCACTTTTGCACCCACAATTAATGTTAATCAAGACGTCAATGGTAATGGCATTGAATCAGTGTTCAAATGTGATGTTGGTTCAACATCAGAAAAGGAAACACAACAACTACAGCTGACTTAAAGCCACACGTCCTGAAATGAAAGAAGACATTAAATCTCTCAAGATCTCAGCAGGGGATCACCAAACAGCATTACCAGCTTCACTTATTACAAACCATTGACTTTATTTCTGCCAGTCATCTACAGAAGTTCTTTTCGAGAAGGTATAGTTGTTGATGTTTTATTGAAAATATCTGCTCACTTTTATGGTGATCAGTGTTATCTTTAGTTGGGCAGTTTGACTCTTGGCCTTTTATGAGTTTGTGATCTTTGTAACAGTGTTTACAAGTTGCAAAGAAAGCCAGAAACAAAGATGATCAGATAATACAGTTTTCCCCATCATAAAGTGGAAAAAATTACTGATCTTATCTCTGACCAAAAGTGGTTATTTGCTAACAGATTGTATTCACCAGCAATACTTTCTTGCAACAGATCAGACATTCTGAATCTTGTAGAGTAAAACTGTAGGAAGTGGTGTAAAACATGCAATCTGGAAACGTCTTCTGTGGACCAACGAATCACCCTTCACTGTCTTGGTTTGGTGGACACCAAGAGGACATTACCTTCCTCACTGCATTGTGCCAACTGTAAAGTTTGGTGGAGGAGGGATAATAGTATGGGCCTGTTTTCACAGGATTGGCAAGGCCCTTAACTGAATATGCTAAAGCATCTTAAGAAGTGTGTCCAAGCTTTGCTGGAAGAGTTTGGGGAAGGCCCTTTTCTACTCCAGCATGACTGTGCTCTAATGTAGTGCTTCTCAAGCCTGTCCTGGGGACCCCCCACCACTTCACATTTTGCATGTCTCCCTCATCTAACACACCTGATTCATGTCATCAACTCATTAGTAGAGACGGCAAGAGTTGAATTGGGGTACCCAGGACAGGTTTGAGAACCACAGCCCTGGTGCACAAAATAACGTTCATAAAGACATGGTTGGATGAGTTTGGTGAGCCCTGACCTCAACCCCATTCAACACCTTTGAGATGAACTATAATGGAGATTTCGCGCCAAGCTTTGATCGAACGCTCTACTGGATGAATGGGCAATAAAAGAAACACTACAAAATCTTGTTGTCTGTCTATCTATCAAACTTCAAGATTGTGTCAAGTAAGCATCCAAGGTTGTGTAAAGGCTTTCTAGTTAAAAATTAGTCATATGAATTTCTGTAAACATCAGCTCTGTTCCTTACATTCAGATCAATTCTGCATCCTTCTTAAACATAACAAAACCGTCTTATCAAGATTTCAAATCCTTCTTTATGTTTCATTACATTAGGACGTTTGTTTGTGGTGCTTTTACACATGATGTACTTTCCCAAAACCATCACTTAGTGTTTACAAGAGTTGAAGGGAGGTGACTTGACATGTTTGATGAAGATGACTAGTCCTTCGGCCAGATAACCCATTAACACACTTAGCCAAAGGAAGCGATGGGTGGTGATGGCTGAATTTAACTGTTTGTTCTGTTCAGACCTGGCCCTCGCCACGATGTTTCTCAGGGCGTTGCTGAAACGTTCTAGTCCCGCAGTTCCTCAATGCCTGATACTAACCAACAGTCACACCTTCATCCAGGAGATCAGAGAGGGAGCGTCTACCACAGACTGAAATGAGTCTTCACTTTTCATATTAGTCACCACTCATCCATGAGCTGCAGAGAGAGAGCAATTCAAACGTCTAAAATTAACTGTGTGCAAACATCTTAATGTTTTAAAACAAAAGTTTACGCATGCTGTTTTTATACTGCTGTCTTCATCCAGCAAGTATAATTATGAAGACAAATGCTTTGGGACTTTCTAAACCCAAACCAGCTTTTTGTTTTTTACCAGAAAAGTGACTTTATTCTTCAATTACAAAAGCATTCCAGAAAGACTGGTGCATTGTGGGTGTCCATTACGCCCCAGCGGGCATCAGTGGGCGGCCGTCTTTGTAGGTCTCTGGATTAAGGGTGCGGTCAGATGGCAGATTCAGAGTCAGTGCTTGGGAACTGGACGGCTGCCCACGGCGAGAGTTAACGCTTTGGCTGTGAAATGAATAAATGTAAATCTCTGTAAATGTGCATAATTTGGCACCACAGTGCTTGGGGGTTTTAGCAAGTTTATTTTAATTTGAACATTAAACATTATACGTGCACTTTTGTTCAAAGCAGATATTGAACATTATGCATAAAAAAACAAAAAATAACAAAAAAAAGAAAAAAATGAATGAAAATTAAATAAAACTCTCACACTTTTAAAGTCTTTCTCCTTCAGAAAAGCCTCTAATACTGTCTAGGTTGTTCTGGCTGGTCGCAAGCTGCTTGCATACACGAGAGTAAAGTTGAAAACTCGCAAGCCTGATCATTTAGTAAAAGTTGTTTTGAGAACAGATGCCTGCTATTGATGAAATCAGATTATTCACACTACACAAATGACTGTACAAACTCTGTGTGTGAATGTGTATATATGAGTGTGTATGTGAGTAAGTGTATATATATATATATATATGTATATATGTGTATGTATGTTCTAAACCTCCATGGATTGGACTTTTTTGTTCAGCGCATCGATTGCTCAATGGATTGAGATCTGGGGAATTTGGAGGCCAAGTCAACACCTCAAACTTGTTGTTGTGCTCCTCAAACCATTCCTGAACCATTTTTGCTTTGTTGCAGTGCACATTATCCTGCTGAAAGAGTCACCAGGGAATACCGTTTCCATGAAAGGCTGTTCATAGTCTGCAACAACTCTTAGGTAGGTGGTACGTGTCACAGTAACCTCCACATGGATGGAGGACCCAAGATTTCCCAGCAGAACATTCCCTTCTTCCCATAGTGCATCCTGGTGCCATGTGTTCCCGAAGTAAGCGACGAACACGCACCCAGCCATCCACGTGATGTGAAAGAAAACATGATTCACCAGACCACCTTCTTCCATTGCTCCGTGGTCCAGTTCTGATGCTCATGTCCCACGCGCTTTCGGCTGTGGACAGGGTTCAGCATGGGCACCCTGACCGGTCTCCGTCTGCAGCCCCAAACTCAACAAACTGAATCAGCATTAACTTCTTGAACAATTTGAGCTACAGGAGCTCGTCTGTTGGATCGAACCACATGGCCCAAACTTCACTCCACATGTGCATCAATGAGCCTCGGTCGCCCATGACCCTGTCGCCGGTTCGCCACTCTTCCTTCCTCTGACCTCTTTTGATAGACACTGACCACTGCAGACCGGGAACACCCCACAAGAGCTGCAGTTTTGTCGTCTAGCCGTCACAATTTGGCCTTCAAACTCGCTCAATACTTACACTTGCCCATTTTTCCTGCTTCTAACATCAACTTTGAGGACAAAATGTTCACTTGCTGCCTAATATATCCCACCCACTAACAGATGATGAAGAGATAATCAGTGTTATTCACTTCACCTGTCACTGCTCATAATGTTATGTCTGATTGCTGTATATATATATATAAAAACCCTTAACATCAACACTCACCAACCCGCCAAATGCTATAGGATTTCAGCAGTGGCATAGTCGCTCATGCCACTTAGATGGGTTGAATTTTATATATAATATATACCTTTTCTAACTTCAGTCTTTGAGGTGTTGACTTGGCCTCCAAATTCCCCAGATCTCAAGGCTGGAGGCTCCACCTTGAAACTTACAGGATTTGCTGCTAACATCTTGGTGCACATACCATCACTATCTGTGATCGGTGTATGTATATATGTATATATATAGTATATATGTATATATACAGACTGTGAACAATGTCCCCACAAGGATAGTAATGCCAGTAAATCTTGACCTGGTGGGGACATTTTTCAGTCCCCATGAAGAAAACCATATTTTTTGAAAATATTTGAGAATGTTTTCTGTTAGTGTTACATCTATGGAAAGTACCTATAAAACATGATAAACCAACATACATATATGTGTGTGTGTGTGTATTCTCAATTCTAAGGGACGGAGAGTCTCAGATTAGATCAAAAGCAACTGAAATAAGCGGTTTGAGTTCACTGGAACCATAATCAGAGGGTGATCTCACCCGTATATTCATATGTTCACTTTCTCAGTTTAGATAGACTGTGAAATATGTTAGAGGGCTTAGGATTTATTTAATTGTTTATTGAATGCATCAGAGTATATGCAAGTATAAAAACATGTAACTACACTTTACATATTAGTACCTATGAAAACTACAGAGATTATGTTGGACAGAGATAAAAAAAGAAAAGAGCTGTGTGCGTGTGAGAGTTCATCTGCGAGTTTTCTTTCACCTGATGACCTCTTCACTGCCAAAGACGAATCATCAAAGTCTGAGCTCAGGTCACTGCAGTTGTGTGATGCATTGATCGACTATTTCTGTTCTCTTGCCGTCTCAAAGAGCTGGCACAAGTTCAGACGGCTTCACCGAGAGAGGCAGGAATCAGTTTCCACTAACCCTCCTGGTCGTATCTGAGACAAAAGAATCACTAGGAATTCTGGGATTAGTATAAGGTGGGCGGTTTTGACACGGGTGTCTTAAAGAGATAGATTACCCATAAATGAAGCCGACAGTTATCATTTACTCAACTCATGTTGTTCCAACTCGGTTTGATTTTCTTTCTTCGGTGGAACATAAAAGGAGATGTTTAGTAGAATGTTGAGGAATGGAGAAAGGAAAAGTCTTTTCAAATCATATTAAAAATATCCTATAAAATAGACTTCTTAAAGGAGCAGTTCACTTTAGAATTAGAATTTCCTGATCATTTTCACACCTTCATGTTATTCAGGATGTATGTCTTTCTTTCTTCAGGTGAAAAGAAAATGAAGGTTTTTGAGGAAAACATTCCAGGATTTTTCTCCATATAGTGGACTTCAGTGGGGTTCAACGGGTTGAATGTCCAAATGTCAGTTTCAGTGCAGCTTCAAAGACTCTACATGATCCCAGACGAGGAATAAGAGTCTTATCTAAAGAAACGATTAGCCATTTTCTTAAAAAATATAAATAAAAATGGATATACTTTTTAACCACAAATGCTCGTCTTGCACTGCTCTGTAATGCGGCACACATTGCGTAATCACGTTGGAAAGATCACGCGTGACGTAGGCAGAAGTACCAGAAAAATCCATCTCAGTTTCTCCTCCAATTACAAAATCATTCATTGTAAACACTGGATTGGTACTTCCGCCTATGTCACGTGTGACCTTTCCAACGTGATTATGTAATGTGTGGCGCATCGCAGAGCAGTGCAAGACGAGCATTTGTGGTTAAAAAGTATTTAAATTTTTTATTTTTTTTTAAATGACCAATTGTTTCTCTAGATAAGACTCTTATTCCACGTCTGGGATCATGTAGAGCTCTTTGAAGCTGCACTGAAACTGACATTTGGACCTTCAACCTGTTGAACCCCAATGAAGTCCACTATGTGGAGAAAAATCCTGGAATGTTTTCCTCAAAAACCTTCATTTCTTTTCGACTAAGGAAAGAAAGACATAAACATCTTGGATGACATGAGGGTGAGTGAATTATCAGGAAATTTTAATTCTGAAGTGAACTAATCCTTTAAGTGTGTTTTCTATACAAGTCAAATCAGTGAGAAGAGCACATCTACAGATAAATATTACAGCATTTTTAACTAACCATCTGTACGTAATGAGTGTTCTAGCCTACTTACTGCATAATTGGTAAACATTACCAATGATTATCTGCTCATTATCTTGCTGGATTTTAGACTTTAACCTCCTTAAACCTCATTAAAGTCAGACTGAACTCAACACAAGCTCAGAATCATTTTATAGAAAAACACAAGAACAAAAAGTACTAAAAAACAGGCTTTGAAAGACGTTCAACAGGATCTCTGAACATAAACCAGCTTGTGAACTCGCTATTCATCTCAGGTTGCATACTAAATAGTATGTAAGATGATAATCATTAGCTATGTTTCCATCCATCTATTTTTTGTAAATATTGCATCAAAAAATGCTGGACTGAAATGGCAAGATGTGCAAAAATTCTAAAAATGCACATAAACAACGTTTGCGCTCGTTCGAGTCGGATAAATTTTCTATCCAATAAGTTGTGGATAAACAACAATGGAAACACATTTACCAAATAAATTCCTCGATGCACATAAAAAAAAAAAAAAAATCATGTGACCTTGCATGATGGGATGGCAAAGCAAACTTTGGATGGAAAACAATCCTCAAAGTGTGATTCCAAGCATGTTATTTGCATTAATTACAGCTCAACAAACAAAATCCCAAACAATATATGAAATAATAATGATTTTCAAACAGGTTTCCTGGCAACTGTCTGGATGCCACTGGTCAGTCGAAAAGATAGTCCCGCCCCCAAACTCACGGCATTGTTTGATTCAGAAGTTGTCATGTCAGGCCACTCAAACTAACATATCAGTGCTCTGAAAGTGTTTTACTCTTCACATCTCAAACGACCAATGGCTCTGATTAAACGGACACACCACAAACCACCTGAGCAGATGCACATATTTTTGACATTATTGTGTGTGTGTGTTGCTCTGGGCAGAGGTGTTGCTCATGTAAACTGCTTCACGGAGAGCCAATCTGTGTCTAAACATGTTGATGAAATGCCTTCATTCCACGGTCTGGTGGTGAGCAGTCTGGAAAACATCACACGCAGACTAAAAATAATGGTTCTTATTGTTCTTTTGGTTCAGAAGAACATTCTTCATAAAAAAGCATTGTTTGGTTCTTGAGCTGATATATGAATAAAGCTCTTGATGTTTCATTAAATGTTCTCAGGTCAGTGCGTTGGTTTCTAAAGTACTAGAGAATGAAACGATCTTATAAACTTTTAAAACGACAACAGACTCATTAAAACAAATGTGTGCTGTTTTTAGAATGCGTGAGTACGTTCGCTGTCTGGCTTTCTAGCTTCATCATCATCATCATATCTCTCTTTCGTAATCAGCTCTTCATCATTGCTCATTATCTCGCCCTCCAGATGAACCGTGACATCAGAGTCTGCATGAAGGTCGTGACCCCTCGTTCCCTCTGACACATTGGGATTCCCTCCCTGAACTGAGAATCCATGAGGAAGAGAAGAAACAGAATGATTGTCAAGTATATGAATGTGTCTAGTTTATTATCGCGCTCATAAGGAAACGCTTTTCCTTTACCACTATACGATTCTTGCATAACTACCCCAATTATTCACATATGTGGCCTGTTTGTCTTAAACTCCATTAATGTGTTGTGTACTGAAAGTTGGCTGCAGTTTATGATATCGAACTTTTTAATGACCGTAATTCTAGTCCAGACACCTTCTGTCGACACTTACCGGAATGAATGGATGATTCCTTGGTCTGGAATGATCACCTGTCACAGAGATCTCGGAATGATCAATTATCCTCCATAATGCCTTCAGGCTGTCAGACAGACAGAGATCAGCTCTGTTCCAAACCCCACAGTCAAACGCCTTCACACAGAATGCTTCTGCATTTAAAAGCGAGAAACGTTGTTGAAAAAAAACACGTATTTATTTTAAACTGAGCGCTGTTTTATTGTGCATGAAAAGCAAAAGTATACTTCTCTTTTTATGCGTACGCGAGGGTCAGCGCATTTCGTCACTTTAAGACTAAGGATTTTTGCAACCGTCACACACGCGCATTTAATTTCACACTAATTAGTTTATCCACAAGATGGCAACAATGCCCTGGGGGCGTCGATTCACAATGTAGTCAATGAAAAACTGCATAAACAGAACAGACCGGAACACATGCAAGCTACAGCGACAATGGAGGCCTACATAGCAGTCCCTCCAGAAAAACGAGATTATGTTATCGCTTGATTTCATGCATAATCAGCCAAAGTCCGCATATTTATGCGGGGTTGCATTTTTTTCAAATACGCCGCACTTTCGCCGCATAAACTGCCGATTTCAGCAAGCAAAATATGCGGGGCTAGAATGATTTCATAATCACTGTATTTTCGTTGCAAAAAAGTCACATATATCTAAGCAGAAACTTGAAAAATGTTGCGTTTACTTCACACAAGTAAAGCGCCATTATTTCCCCCTATTGGCATGGGAAACTCATGAAGTGACGTAATTACGCGACGTGAACATCATCTGCAAACCCGCGGTGAAACCATGATGAAGCGTGAAAATAATTCTCATTTGCCAACAAAAATAAGCGCAAAAGACGCGCGAATCAGTTTCCCGGTGTGTTACATGACCGTGGGGGCAAATTATTTTGCACTCCATGCAACTGCGTGTTGGACCACAGACGACGCTGTATATTAGTAGTATGTAAAATAATTTACGTTGCAATAAGAGATTGCACTTTGTGCATTGGAAGCACTTAATTTAACAGATGATGTCTGTTTTATATAGCTACTTCTGTAAAACTGGAAGCACACATTTTATTTATTTATATTGTATTCATTCATTTTTATAGAAGTTGTCGAATATTCCTTTTGTAAAGCTACAGAACTTGTTTGACTCAATGTTTTGTAAGTTTGAGCCATGTGTTAATGAAGGTCTGAAATAAAACAGAATGAGAACTGCAATATTCTGTGATTTAGTTTGCTTGCTCATCATAGGAAGTAATAAGAAATGCCTCTTTACATTAATGTAGTATCTAGTGAGAACAGGGTGTTGGGGAATCTCCTTTTTTTCCCTCTTTTGCATCAAACCGCAGTTCCGCATAAAATTGCAAAAATCTCCCGCATATTCCATCGCATTTTCTAAGAAAACGTGACGCATAATCAAGGATCACAAAAAAATCTGTGTTTTTATGGAGGGACTGACATAGGCAACAGATTGTGCAAAGAGGTTAGTAAGTACCCTCATTTGTACAACTCTAGCATGAAAGAACACAAAGATGGGTTGTAACTCGTGGCGAGAGATTGCTCAGAACTGTGCATGTGTCAAACACCTGTGTTTGTTTATGAATCAAGTGAAGCATACTTTGTAAGACTGTGCGTTCATCAAAATTTACCTTAGACTAAATGCTGCAAAAAAAAACGTGTGCACGCCACGGCCACTGGTACAGGTTTACATAGAAAATCAAACGGAAAAACAATGTAGGCCCACTAAACCCTCGGTTATACCCTCGCGAACATGGACAGCTGCGGACACGGACTACTTGTATTTATACTACTAAAAATATATGCTGGGGTCCACTTGGCCGACGTGTTCCGCACATGAGCAGTAGACGGATTAAAGCTACAATATGTAACTTTTTGTTCGCTAGAGGTTCGCTTATTCAAAACAAAGGCGTAGCTTGATGACTCAGAGTTTGAGCGTGGAATCTTGGGACATGTGGTCTTCACGTCACAGCTGGTGGAAAAGAATCAGGATGGGACTCGGGCAGGAATCATGTTCATGGATGCGATTATTCACGCTCCTGTAGTATGAAGTACGAGTGTTGTGGAGCTGAACGAGGCGCTGGAGCGATTGATAATGAGAGACACACGCCTCACTTTTATAATGCCACAGTCGCCGGCGCAGCTTCTTCCAGTCAAGCGTATGAAGTGACACATTTGAGTGTCTTGACAATGATGTTATAACGTTACTCTGTGCGTTTGCTCGGCAGTTGCTGTGAGACACACTGCAGTAAGATAGATCGATATTAGAATATCTTATTAAATGCTGGGTGGCTTGTGTTGATAAATGGGATGCAAATAATTTTAAAATGTATTGAATGATGGGAAATTGCTGTAAATGCTGTATTACTATTACTTCAGTTAAAGCTGCATCTGATTATGCTATGTTAGCTACTTGACAAAATAATTTTCTCTGAGGCATAGTGAAAGCATGGTACTCTCGGAAAATCAAGAAAATTAGATTTAAACAAGACTAAATGAGTTGAGTTATTAAACATTAATTCGTTTTCTGTCAATAAATGTAACCAGTTCTTCCCTTGTCTAATAAAACACATAATATATTAAAGCGTATTTCCATGGTTTCTACAAAATAAAACCGGAAACTGAGGGTAACGTGGATATGACGCCATTGACAGGCGACTACCAGACACGTACCGGATCAATTCCGCAATTTTCCCATGATTTACAAATAGTTGGAAACAGTTGGGATATTTTAAGTAATCAACTGAACTAAATATATAACACTGGCCTAGTGGTTTTTGGACATTTTACTGCAAAAATATTACATATTGTGCCTTTAATAGAGGGATAATAAACAGATAATACAGGATGACATACAGGAAAGAATATTTTTTTATTCCCCAAGGAACCTTTCCGTGAAGTTCTTAAAAGAACCGTTTTTCTTAGTGTAAAATTCTAAATAACCCTTTTCACAATAAAGAACCTTTTATGCATTTGAACGTTTCCATTGATGTTAAAGATTCTGCATGGAACCACCAATGCCAACAAATAACCTTTATTTTGAAGTTTTGCATTGTTAGATTTACAAGTCCACTTGAGTGATGAGCACTATTTAAATTGCACACAAAGTTGCTGACTATCTAGAGCATTTCAGATCAGTTAGTGCCTATAAAGATTAGGGTTTAACAAGAGAAAGAAAGCTAGTGAGATGGACATTGCTCATCATTATCAGACTGTTAATTGCTCTGTTTGTGTGGTCGCATTCAGAACATGAAGCTCATGACAGGTCAGTGTATTTCTGTCCTTACAAACCCTCTTCTGTGTGTGAGTTTCAGTGAAGCGTTCACTCTTTGGATCTCTCCAGGCCTCCGTCTGTCTGCTTGGCCGCCAGCCCTTGTTTTTCTGCTGACTGCTCGTTCAGCATCCAGCCCTCTTCAGCGCCTCTCCAGCAAACATCTTGTGTTTTTCTGCTGACACAGAGACTGAGGGGAGACCTGCGATTGTCTGCACTCGCTGACCCCTGATTGGCCATGACACCAGAGGTGAACGTGAGTCACCGTCATCACGTGACCAACAAGACGCCTGTTCTCCTGATGAACACACACACAATTCAGTGGTTGTTTAAAGGTCAAGTCACTGGCACCTTGAGGAAAATGATATTTAAAGCTGAAATTAAATATTTTGGAGAAGCAGTACACTACCATTCAAAAGTGTGGGATAATTTAACAAAAAATAAAAATAATTAAAAGAAACAACATCAAAAACGCACTAGTCATTTATGATTTATGAGTGCTTCCAATGTTTACTGGCATGTGCTAACACGTCAGTAACATATTTCAGCACGTTTTAGTGTTTGTAGCACAATTTAACATGTTGTTAAAGTGTTTGTAATGTGCTGCTAACACATTTAGCCTGTTGCTAACATGTTTCTAGCATGTTTTAGCATGCTGCGGGTATGTTTCCAATGTTTTAGTACACTTCTAGCATGTTTGAGCCTTCTGCTAACATGTTTATCATGCTGCTAGCATGTTTTATTACACAGCTAAAATCTTTCTAGCATGTTGTAGCACATTGCTAACATGTTTTAGCACATTTTCTGTGTGTTTGTAGCATGATTTAACATGTTGTTAAAATGTTTGTAACATGTTTTAGTATTTTCCTAACACATTTAGCCTGTTGCTAACATGTTTCTAGCATGTTTTAGCATGCTGCAGGTATGTTTCCAATGTTTTAGTACACTTCTAACATGTTTCAGCCTTCTGCTAACATGTTATAACTTTTATCACACTGCTAGCATGTTTTATTACACAGCTAAAATCTTCCTAACATGTTTTAGCACATTTTTTGTGTGTTTGTAACATGATTTAACATGTTGTTAAAATGTTTGTAACATGTTTTAGTATTTTCCTAACACATTTAGCCTGTTGCTAACATGTTTCTCGCATGTTTAACATGCTGCGAGCATGTTTCCAATGTTTAGTACACTGCTAGCATCTTTTATCACACTACTAGCATGTTTTTAATATTTTATAGTGCGTTGCTTACATGTTTTAGGATGCAGTTAGCATGTTTCCAACATTTTGGTACACTGCTAGCGTCTTTTATCATGCTGCTGCTAACATGTTTAATAACATGTTTTAAAAGCCTCTATCACACATTTTAGCATGTTATAACATGCAGCTAACATGCTTCTGGAATATTTTAGCACATTGCTTGCAAGTCTATCATGCTGCTAGCATGTTTCTAGCATGTTACTAACGTTTTAACACTCTGCTAGTATGTTTCTAGCATGTTTCTAGCATGTTACTAACGTTTTAACACTCTGCTAGTATGTTTCTAGCATGTTTCTAGCATGTTACTAACGTTTTAACACTCTGCTAGTATGTTTCTAGCATGTTACTAACGTTTTAACACTCTGTTAGTATGTTTCTAGCATGTTACTAACGTTTTAACACTGTTAGTATGTTTCTAGCATGTTACTAACGTTTTAACACTCTGCTAGTATGTTTCTAGCATGTTACTAACGTTTTAACACTCTGTTAGTATGTTTCTAGCATGTTACTAACGTTTTAACACTCTGTTAGTATGTTTCTAGCATGTTACTAACGTTTTAACACTCTGCTAGTATGTTTCTAGCATGTTACTAACGTTTTAATACTCTGCTAGTTTGTTTCTAGCATGTTACTAACGTTTTAACACTCTGCTAGTATGTTTCTAGCATGTTACTAACGTTTTAACACTCTGCTAGTATGTTTCTAGCATGTTACTAACGTTTTAACACTCTGCTAGTATGTTTCTAGCATGTTACTAACGTTTTAACACTCTGCTAGTATGTTTCTAGCATGTTATAGCATGTTGCTAACATTTAACATGCTGCTAGCATGTCTCCAACTTGTTTAGCACATTGCTAACATGCTTTAACATGTTGGTGTCCTGATCCTAGCATGTTTTACACATACTAGCATGTTGTGATAGGCTACATAAATATATGAGTCCACTCAACTTTCTTTACTTACAAAAAATATGTAACACCAACATATTCTGTTTTATACATAGGCCTATTTATGAATATAACATTGGTTTCTTGCTAATTTTACATTAAATTCAAGACATAGTGCATAAAAGTTGAATTTACTTAAAAAGCGTGATGCAGAAATGGTACATGCATATTTTAAGTAAATCCAACTCATCATTTTAATCAGAGCAGAATATTCAACCCGTTACATTTCTGCAAATTAAAAGTATTTGTTCGCATATTTAGAAAAGAGTAGTATTGAGATCTATTTCATTGTGTTTCGAGCAGCATGTTGCACTGCCTCAAACACACACACACACACACAGTCTCTCTCTCTCACTCTTACCGTAAATGTGATCTGGCCTCAGGCAGATCTCGCTCACGCAGAGGATGATCTTACATTATTTTTACTGGCTCGTATCCATGTGAACCTAAACACACACGTGAACAGTGAACAAGCACACACACATATATGATTGATAGTGATGATTATTATTAACTGTAATCAACAGTAAAGTACAGGAAAAATGTGTTTTTGTGTGAAAATGATTTTTAAAAAGGGCAAAGTTGGCATGTTTCAAGCAGAATGAGACCTCCTGCTCTTCATCTGAATAAAACAAATGTACAGCCAGAGAACTGCATGTACCAACCACCCGTGATCCAGGTAAACAACAACGACACTCTGACCTTGGCCTCATAACACACACACTCACATACAGGTTCATGTACCCGTGTGGGATTTTTCATGTTATTTCTGTCACTGCTGTGCCAGTGTCCTCTCCTCATGGCACAGTGCCCCCCACACACACACACACACACACACACACACACTGCCCACTCCAGTCAGAGTTACTGTAAACATCCAACCTCCCCCGCAAAAAATACCGAAATTCACCTCAATGTCACAACAGTCTGACAAAGTCACACAACTTATCCAGAAACACGCTAAAATTAAAAAAGCAGAACACAGAGCAGCAGAATGTTTGTGGGAGGGATTTCTGAGACTTTTGTGTGCTCCAACTATGAAATAAAGTATGTTTTATAAAATACTATTATTACATGTATTCATATTTATTATGTATTAATCATAATAAACAATAATATTGCTTATAAAATATATAAATACACTTGATAAAAATGTAGTTTTATATTCAGTAAAAACATTTATAAATAATCGATGTTTATTTATATTAAGAAATATTATTAATGTTTTTATAAAATATATAAATACATTTTATTAAATTCAATAAAAACTTTCATTAATATGTATTATTTTAATAATAAATATTTGTATTTATATTATTAATACATATTATTAATTCATATTATTAGTTTCAATAATATTTTTATAAAAACAAATATTTATATATATATATATATATATATATATAGTCATTACATTTAATAATAATTATACTAATAATATATGTATGTATGTATATGTTATTAATGACTGTTTATAAACATAGGTTATAATTGCATTTTAAAATGTTTTATATTTAATAAAACATTTATTAATAATTATTATCAATAATATATAGATATTATATAAATAATAATTAGTATTAAATAGATTTACATTAATAACAAATATGATTTAATACATGTTTTTACAAATTAAAGCACATTTTATAAAATACTATTTATATGTGGTAAACATGTATATGTTATAAATGTTATAACATAAAAAAATAAATAAATGTTTATTTATTTATATTAATGTTAAGAAATATCATTAATGAATGTTTTCATAAAATATATAAATACATTTATTAAATGTTAAACAAAAACTTTAATATGTATTATTTTAATAATGCATGTTTTGTTTATATTTTAATACATATTATTAATCAGTATTATTAAAGGGTTTTATAAAATATATACATTTTATAAAATATATTTTAGTAAACACATTTATGAATAATATCAATAAAATAATAAATGCTTATTTATTTGTATGAATATGTTATTTAAAAATGTTTTTGTAAATATAGGCTAAAATGCATTTTATAAAACATTTGTTGCAACACAAACTTTAATATGTATTATTTTAACAATAAATATTTTATTTATATTTTAATACATATTATTATTATTATTATTAATAAAATATATAAACATATTTTATACATTTTACTTACTATTTAGTATTTAATTTTTTTAATAATATCAATAAAATAATAAATATTTATTTATTTATATTAATATATGTTATTTATGAATATATTTTTACAAATATAGACTACAACTACATTTTATAAAATATATTATCTTCAACAAAAACGTTCATATTTTAACAACAAATATTTTATTCATAATATTATGAATGCATACTATTAATACAATATATAAATTCATTTTATAAATTGTTATATTCAAAAAATTATTAAAATTATTAACGGGAATGCAGAAATCCCTGCTGATAGTGCTGTGTGTGATGCTTGTGAAGTCTCACTGTATAACAGACTCTCTACAGATCAACCAGCTGCATCAATTCAGTTCAGCCTCATCACATGCCGCTCTCGAGGACAGATGGGATAGGTTACATTAACTCTCGGGCTGCTCTCAGGTGGGTGGAAATGAAACCTGACATACTAGACACACACCGCAGGTGCAGACCGGGACATCATCATCACCCCTCTGCTGCCGTCCGGCTCTGAACCACCTGAGAAGAGCAAAACGATCAAATAACATATGATTCATCTGAGCGTACTCCTCGTTTTCTCTTTAAAATGACTTTCTTACATCACACAAACTCAATGCGACTTAAAAGGCCTTAAAGGGACTGACTGGAGTCCATTTCTGCCAGTGAAAAGATGATATTCCCTCAAAGTGACTATATGCTAGAAACATGTGAGCATTGACCTTATTTATAATTGAGTGATCATTAATGGCTCACGTTAAATGACTGTAAATGTAGGCCTATTAATATCATTATAGGCTATATACAGCATCATTATTGTATATATATGCAAAGCTCTAGTGTCAGAGTGGTATGTTATATAAAGCCTTTAATTTTAAAGCAAAACCTGTAAAATATTCAAACAATGACTGGTTTTTATCAGTATGTAAACTAATAATTGACTATTATTATACCATTTAAAAGGTATTTTCTGTATGTTTGGGATGCGGTGAGTGTAAGTTTGTAGTTTATTGTGCTGGTTTGGTTGTTTAGCAGGTGTCGAGAACGCGCCTCTCCGCAGCAGTCCACATAAAGTGGGCGGGGCCGCTCACGCTCCCTCTGAAGAGGAACTCACGTCACGATGCCCATATTTGGACTGTAAACTTCCTACAGGAAGCGGGTGTCTGAGAGGGTCCGTGATGAGCAGAGAATGTCTTTTTCACTAACTTGCAGATTCAGCAAGTAGAAAAGTACATTTTAATCTGACCAATTATTTTAGACAATCACGAAAAACATACGTGATAAAGATATTTTAGTTTTTATATGGAAAAAACATATATATATATATATATATATATATATATATATATATATATATATATATATATATATAATATGCCAAACTATAGGGTGAATTCAGGGTCACGATGACTGGCAAAAACAAAATTCCCAATAGCTAGCCTACATAACACGTACGCGCATCAAAAACATATTAAACCCCAAAATAACAACAAAACAAATGATATATCATCTTTGTAAGTGTATAAAGTCCAGCTATAAGCCTAGCCTACCTGATAAATCCAAAGTTCGAGCCCCTTTCTCTTAGCAGAAAGGATCTCGGGAATAATTCAAATCAGATTATTACATATGAATCGTTTTTATTCACTAACTTCAAATGGTGCGGTAAAATTCGCCCGGCTTGCTTCGCCCTCGGGCTTGTTTACTGTCCCAGCAGTTCCCGACAATGACGTGAGGATGCGTGTGACGTGGCGCCGCTGGGGGCGTGGCCAGCTGTCAGTGCCTAGTTGCTTATAAAAACGAATCGGGATACCGATCCACACGAAACGAACGCATCAGAGCAAATCAAGCGAACATCTCTCTCAAAGAGCGTTCACTTTCAACAGACAGCCTCTCAAGAGCGTTTCACTGCTGCTGTCCTTCTCATCTTTGGGACTTTTCGGTTTGCGTTTAATTCATTCAAGAGGAGCGTGAGGAACCGGACTGTCATCGCAATTTTTTGGACGCTTGAAGTGAAGTGGACATTGAACTGTCAAGCCGCTTTTCCATGAGTACACAAATGGAGCAGCCTTTCTATCACGACGACTCGTTTCTGTTGGGTTACGGCCACAACGACGCGGCACTACATGACTATAAACTCCAGAAGCAGAGCATGAACTTGAACCTGACGGAACCGTTTCGGAGCCTCAAATCGGACCTTTATCAGACCGCCGATGTCGGCTCGCTCAAACTCGCCTCTCCGGAGCTGGAGAGGCTCATCATCCAAAACAGCAACGGGGTGCTGACGACCCCTACGCCGGGCCAGTACCTCTACAGTCGGGGAATCACCGACGAGCAGGAGGGCTTCGCGGAGGGCTTCGTCAAGGCTCTAGATGAGCTTCACCAGATGAACCAGATGCCCCCGCCCAACGTGTCGATTGGAGCCGGCGGCGTGACGACGTGCTCGACAACTGCGTCCGTTTTCGGCTCCTCCCTGCAGTCTGAGCCTCCCATTTACACGACGCTGAACGCGTACTGCCCAGCTCCCAGCCACCCGTCCACCACCATCAGCTACCTGCCACCCCACATACAGCAGAGCCAACACCCGGAAAACACGCACGCGTTCCAGCACTCTCAGCGCTTCGTGCCCTTGAAAGAGGAGCCGCAGACCGTTCCCGACATGCACAGCAGCGACGGCTCGCCACCCATGTCTCCGATCGACATGGAGAACCAGGAACGCATCAAGGCGGAACGCAAAAGGCTCCGAAACCGAATGGCGGCCACCAAATGCCGCAGGCGCAAACTGGAACGCATCGCGCGGCTGGAGGACAAAGTCAAGGTACTGAAGTCCGACAACGCTGGGCTGTCCAACACAGCCTCCGTCCTGCGGGAGCAGGTGGCCCAACTCAAACAGAAGGTCCTGAGACACATGAACAGCGGCTGTCAGCTCATGCTGACCAGTAAGATGGAGGCGTTTTAAGCGCGCTTGGACTTTCAGAAATAAAGATAACACTGGAGATTGTTTGTGTTCCACGACTGAACGGCACTGGGAACTCTCAAGCTCTCGGCTGAGGTATTTCGAGCACGTCCTGGGTTCATAGCGAACCTGAGCGGGACAGAACGGACTGTGAGCCCCCCCAAAGCTGGGCTCCAAGACGAAGTGGAAAGACTCCGTATCAATAATGTGTTTTTTTTTTGGTCATGATCAAGTGTTTTTGATCATGTGAACGCATCTGATATTGTCGTGCAACCGTTCCTGAACTCATAAATTATTGTAGGCTACTGGTCAGGTTGATCCTGACACTATGTTACTATGTCACATGTTTACAATGTCTTTTTTTTATGTGTGCGCTGTTTATTTAAGTAAAGATTTTGAAATATATCTTTCGAGAGTGTGACTTTTCATTTGTGTTATGTCTTGGTTTCATGTTATGTAACTCTTCTGCTGACCGTTCCTCGAAGCCCACCCACAAAACCGTCTGAAAACGCGCCCATTTTAATTATGGCTTAATTATTTTAATATTCACTCTTTGTAAAACGATCAGCTGTTTTCTGGAGGTTGTATATTGACTATAACTTCCTGCGTTTTCACAATCGCAAAGGGGGCACTAGGCCTTTCCTGCTGACGTCAAACAGCACATCCATATATGGTCGTTTTTGGTCCTCGTACGTCACTCCCCGCCCACAAGCCCTGGTGGAGAAGTTTCACCGCTCCAGGATCAGCGGGGCTGGAGCGCAGCGAGGGAGTTTCCGAAGTTGGACAAGACCACTTTGAGCATGTGGGAAGGTGTGTGTGTTTCCAAAGAGTTTAGTGGGTTGAACGTTTACAAGGGAACAATGATGTAGCCACTAATAACTTTTAAATTCATAAACTTTTAAGATAGAATCAAACATTTTATTATAATAGCCTAATTATATTTCATCTATTTATTATAATATATAAATATTAAAAAATGACTATTATTATTATCAGTTTTGCATCTTCAAACTATGAGGGAAAAAAACACACCTTCACTCTAAAAAATGCTGGGTTGGATACAACCCAAGTTGGGTTGAAAATGGACAAGTTGGGTTGTTTTAACCCAGTGGTTGGGTTAAATGTTTGCTAAACGTGCTGGGCAGTTTTATTTAACCCAACTATTGTTTAAAAATTAGTATTAGTCTTAAAATGAACCCAAAATAGGTTGGAAATTAAAAATCAGACATACTAGAGGCAACAAGGTGAACATATAATAAAATGAATAAATGATTATTGGTTAATTGTTATTTATTAAACGTATTAATAAATGCACATTTGCTAAACATATTATTAAATGTTAATTTCCAACATACTTTGGGTTCATTTTAAGCACAGTAATGTTTAAACAATAGTTGAGTAAAATAAAACGACTCAGCATTTAACCCAACCTCTGGGTTAAATCAATCCAATTGCTTGGGTCCATTTTCAACCCAACTTGGGTTGTTTTTAACCCAATGCAGCATTTTTTTAGAGTTCAGCATCAGATATGAGTTTATTTGAGGAGTTAGAGTCAGTAAGCATTAATCTAAACATATCTGTTATTAATTTAGATAACTGGTTTTAATGAGAGAACAACTTCCAGCAAATCAGGCTGGTTGAATCTATTTTTATTTCAGCCTAAAATGTAGTTTCCTAAGACCAATTATAACTTAAACCGACTTATTTTCAGTATTAGCAGAATCATCTGCTCTTGATTCATTATATCACTGAACGATTTGCTGCTTTGGATGCCTTCTGGAGATGAATGAATCTTTAGGGAAATGACTGCGACCTCTGGAATGACTGAACCGGAGGCGCGCACGGCAGGGGCGCGCGTAGGTGGTCGGCGCGCATGAGATCTATAAAGAGAACCGTTCTGGCACTGCCGCTGGAATGAAGAACATTAGCAGGAAAATATGCGACCCTGAGCTGATCTTTCTGAGAAAAAGTACCTCAATAACCGATTTACTTAAGCATTTAAACAATGAACCCACTATATAATAGCCTACGTTTTTGACAATTCCATGGTAGTT
>CM074277.1:33393529-33596029 GCA_037194245.1 Opsariichthys bidens | reverse complement strand
TCTGCTCGCTCTCGAGGTGGAAATCGAAAGAAGCCACATCAAAGCGCTGAAAGCATGCGCGAACACGTACAAGAGCTCAGGTTGTTTTGGAGATTTTAAAGGTGCACACCGTCATGTGTTTCATTTCATCTGACACTCAACAATATCAACAGCTTTTAGTTTCGTGAATGTTTCTCATGGAACAATCTCACCCCCACCTCCTTTCTCTTTTAAATGAACTTATTCCATTTTGATTTGTTTTTTGACTTTTATATATGAAGGTTCCGCAATTAAAAGCGCGGTCATATTTACAGTTGTTAAGTGAATTTTCGCGGGCGAAATCCAGTCATTCCAATTGGAATTCAAGATTTCACACACATTTTGCCACAATTTCGCCATGTTGACCAACAAAAACTGCTTGGTTTGAAAATGACTTACTGGAAGATTAACCTTTTTGCACCCGAAAATTCGCTGACATTTCGCTAATATGACCTTAGTACCTTAGTACAGAGCCCCTAAAGGAACGTAGTGGTGGGAAAAACATGGAATGGGAGGAATTTTTTTTAAAGAAATCTTTTGCGTTCCCACGCAAAACTTTGCGTTCCCTCGCAAAGATATTTGCGTTCCCACTCAAAGATGTTTGCGTTCCCTTGCAAAACCTGTCGTGAGCTCGGACAAAACCTTCCTGTTTAATGTCCCTCTGGCTGGTAGTAGTGTTTATTAAGTCAGCTCGAACATTAATACACAGAAATAATGCGCGGCTCATTTAGAGTTTGAACTTGTTTGATTCAAATATAAAGAAATGCGGTCAGTGTTTGGAGTTCAGTAAAGTTGGCAATATATTCACATATTCGAGCTTCCCCGGATCAATAACTCGTGAATTAAACGTTGTTAAAACACAAATGCAGCTATTTACAATCAAAGTAACATAGACAACGAGCTACAACAACCCAATTTTCCTCAAATGTGCTTTAAAATATACAAATTTGTCTGTACAAGCCGGTGGCGAGACAAGGGACCGTCTGAAAAGTGCAAAACCCAAAACCCTTTTTCTCATTTTATTTTATGAAAAACGCTCAATAACTTCACTGTAACACTGCTCTCCTGCTGGTTGTACTAGAACTCTTAGTTTGATAAAAAAAATATATATATATAACTTATATATATATAACTTTTAGGATTATTATGAAACAAAATCAATAACTTCACTGTTAATAGTAAAACATTTAATAACTTGTAATACCATCACATTCAGTAAGCAATTATCATGCTGGTCCATGCTGGTTGTAAGTATGTAAACTGCATAGCATAATTTGTGTAAAGAAGGCCTTTTTGTGCTGCTTGCCAAACTAAGTGATGTAACCAGCAGGACAGCAGTGATATTTTAACTGCGTTTTACACTACAGTGTGTAACATTGAAGTTATTAATGACTATTTTTGTAGAAATGCTTTTCTGATTTTGCACTTTTCAGACGGTCCCTTCGAACTTGTCTCACCGCCGCCTGCTAATAGAGATCAATTTATATATTATAAAGCTTGTTTGAGGAAAACTAAAACTCTAAATGAGCCGCGCATTATTTCTGTGTAGCTATTAATGCTCGAGCTGACTTAATAAACACTACTGCCAGCCAGAGGGACATTAAACAGGAAGGTTTTGTCCGAGCTCACAACAGGTTTTGCAAGGGAACGCAAACATCTTTGCGAGGGAACGCAAAGTTTTGCGTGGGAACGCAAAAGATTTCTTTAAAAAAAATTCCTCCCATCCCATTTTTTTTCCCACCACCACATCCCTTTAGGGGCTCCGTACCAAGGGGGTTACATCTGAATATTTTCTGTAAAAAGCTCGGATATGTTGAATAATATGCATTTGTTTAATTAGATTTAATAGAACACTTATTCAGTATAGCCTAACTCTTTTATTTCCTGTTTGGGTTTATGTATTTATTTAAGTGTAATTATTATAATCTTAATTCAAGCGATGAAGGACTGACAGTAATCAGTGTTGAATACAAGTCAACCCTGCCTGGTTTAAATGTTTGAAAATGATTAACAGTTGAAAACATTTGTTAGAAATTTAGAAAAGTAATCAAAAAGTAATCAAATGTGATCGGTTACATTGTTATAATACAGTAGTTACACTACTTATTACATTTTAAATAGGGTAACCTGTAATCTGTAAACCACATTTCCATTGTAACCTTCCCAACATTGCCGAAATTATAGTGAACATAATCGAGTGCACTCATTCAATCCCATAGTGCACCGCAATAAACAAGTGTACAACTGAGGAACACTCAACGGCTAGAGAATACCCATAACGCACTGCGAGGGTCATGAATTCCCGCGTCTCCCCCGTTTACTCATAGTTTCCATGAGAGAGTTCATTACTACTGGAGCTGCCTGTTTTCAAAGTTTCAAATGATTATTAAACGGCAAACACAAACTATATCTGAATTCACTCGCTCGTTTTCATTCACCCTTTCAAGTGGACTATATTAGTGGATTAATAGGGAATGAGGGTATAGGGGGCGATTTCAAAGCTAATGAATAATAAGAGCCAGTTCTGACTATAGTTCTTGAGCATATGGTTCTTAAAAATAAGCTACTGGGACATTATCTTCTTCATATCAGTGTTTTTGGCTTTTCAGTGGCCTATAGATGGGTTTCTAAAGCAGAGCTTTGAAAGATTCTCCAGTGGTTGCCAAACTATTTTAATTTTTGGTGTATGTGTGTAACCCTGTAATCTAATTTGTTTTTATATTCAAGGTGAGTTTAAGTCATCAATCTTTATATGATTGTTACTCACTCATTTCGCTTTTTTCCCCCAGTTTAATTGACACAAGAATGGCTCACAGGCCTGTAAAAGCGCAGCACTCATGAATGAGTCAAAGCTCATTCAGCAATATTTCACAACAGAACCTGCATGTGTTATTTTTATCCTGTCTTCGTGATTAGTTTCAGGGCTTGATGGAGCATTTATTCTTCATACTTCACCCCCTATTCTACATGAAGAGGCTTTTTAATGCCCGACAGACTGTCAGAAGGAGCTTCGTGTACAGAGGAGGGAGAAACATCAGTGACTGATGACGACAAAATGTGGGCTCATCTCCTCCATAAAGTACTCGCTGATTAGCACATTTCATCTTTCTCTCCCACTCACACACTGTAAATCTCTCCTTCGAGCTTATGAATATTCCTTCTTGTCCTTTTCCAAGACGCTGAGGCTCACATGGTGTTTCTGAGTGACACTTTCCATCAAACACCCACAGACATCGACACAACCCAACTGTTACATCATGTTCTTGAGTATCTGCTCAGAGTGTTTGGCGCTTTTTAACCTGTGGGTCAGTACAAGTGTTTTGTGTAAATGTAAACCTACATTAAATATGTAATATATTCAAAATATTAATAAATACTATAATGGAGTATAACTAATGCTATAGCACTGACTGACAAAAGTATAGTGGAAATGTTTCATAATCACATTATTTAAATCTTGTGATTGGTGGGAGTTTTTGGGGTTATATAAGTGAGTCGTGAGGGTTGAAGGTCAAACCTGACTTCAGCATCAAACACCATCAGAGGGTTAATGACTGAGATTCACCTTAAAATGGGTTCATGTCTCCATCTAGTGGTGCAAGTGCCATAAACTAATAAAATGGTCTTGAAATTAGGCTGTTAAATTGTGGATTAATGAATAGCTAAAGAATAATAAATTCTACAGACCTTATTATACTTGCGCCATGACGGCTATAAAGCGAAGCTGAGAGGAATAAACTCACCGTGTTTTCAGCAGCATCCGCTTCTAGATCACTTATAATTTTTCACAGCTCACGTTGTCAGGAGTTTTTGGTCTACTAAAATCTCTTGGAAAGATATTTTTGCAGTGTTTCGTTAAGCAGAAAATCCAACACTTTCATTCCCGTTAAAAATCCAAGATGGCGCTGCTGTTAGGTCTTCATATTACATTATGTGTAATGGGGCAACAGAATGACATTTGTACGATAAATATATAGCCTATCTTATCATGTCGTAGTCTTTGCTGAGTTCGCGCCATGTCGTAATTACCAGTTAACAACCCGTAATTACCAGTTAAACAACCCGTGACGTTCCAGGAGCTGTTCTCGAACTCGGAATTGTGTGTTTCCGGCAACACTAGCGCCTTCACGTGCTCTCGGAATTATCGTAAATATGAGTTTCCTTGGTAAAAAATGTACACATGAATGCCCTCTCATTAACTTGAATTCAGTAATCACGACTTCGGAAGTGGAAATGATCAAATTCCCTATCTAGCACGTAAAAGCAGCATTACAAGGCCAGAGTGAACCTGTTGTGGTCACGTTGTACAAGTGGGAGCTCTCAAAAAATTCCGAGTTTACAAGTTGTAATCTACGAGGACATGAATCGATACGGCGGCGTGAATGTAATGCCATGCTAATACTTTAAGTTCATAAGTTCAATGTAGCATAAATTTGGGACGATAAAGACGGTTAATTAATAATAAGAATTTACACGAAACTAAACATTATAATAATAATGACGGACATGAACAGCCTGCTATAGTATTTTTGAACCATACTGTGGTAAAGCACTTGAATTAATTTGTTGCGGTAATTCTGTAGTTCTTGTGGTAATAACAACTAATATAAACAAATTACACAAAACCGTACTAAGTTTTCTACAACTATAGAGTCCTAGTTACTGTAGTAAGAACTACAGTATTTATTACAGTTTTTCAGTTCACTATAGTTTATACTATAGTATGCTGTAGCATTCATTAAAGTGTTGTAAATACTATAATATATTTAGTATACTACAATTTACTATAGTATTTTTTCATGTGTGTGGGTTGAAACTGCTTTAAAAATAACAATTAAAAGAAACAAATTCCAATTTAGTTTATTTATGAATTAAAGACAAATAAGATCAGAACACGTTTACTCAATGCAGCCACAAAGAAACATCAAATTGCTCACACTGACCATCAATTTACATACAAACAGACGTCCTCGCGTTAACTGTTAAACAGTCAACTAGTCCACTCATTCTTGACAAGTCAAACAGATTTTACAGTGCTCTCTCCGTTTTTCTTTACAACATTATTTTAATATACGTCATATAAATACTTCAGAGTAAATGACAGCTGAATCATTACTCAGAACATTAACACAGACATAAATAACACATATGACTGTGTGAAATATAAAGTGTCGGTTATACGTCTGTATAATATTGTAATGTTAGAGGATTTGAGACATTATCCATATGTTGAGAAACAAATGACAACAGCTACATTTAAGTCTAAACTGAGCGCCCCCCAAAAAATCCATAATATTTTAAATGTAATGATGAGCTTTCATGCAGTGGGTAAATACAAAAACACACTGAATAAACAGTTCAACTCAACATAAAACAATTTGCGCATCCCATTTTCTTGATGTAATTTGTCATATTTCCAAGTGAAATGAATCCATTAGCTAACCTGAACTAACAATGAGCAATATATTTTATACAGCATCTATTAATCCTTGTTAATGTTAGTTAATAAAAATAGTTATTTGATGTTTTGTTCATGTTAAGGTTAGAGCATTTACTAATGTTACCAGACACAACTTTTGATTTTAAAAACATATGCTGAGATTAACATTAGCGAAGATTAAGAAAAGCTATAGAAGTATTGTTCATCATTCGTTCATGTAGTGCATAAATGTTAAAGCTTATTGTAAAGTGTTACCAAATATTCAGTGAGGTTCAGACCTAAATTCAACTTTTCATGTTGCCGTTAACAGGTTAAAATAAGCAGAGTTTGAATTTATAAAAGTAGTTTTAGTCTATGCAGGATTGTTTTGTTGACTGTTAAATAGACAATAGAATCATGGTAGAAAGCTCACTGCATTAGTTTACTTTAAATTCAACTGATAGAACACACATTCAGCAGATCTAGAACACAAATGTTCTAGAAGCCGCTCCCGCTGCCTTCCATATCGGTGGCCAGAACGGAGCGTTTGCGCAGTACGGAGTTGCCGCTGCTCCTCCGGGCCTGTGGTGGCGCTGTGGCGCTGCGTGTCTGAGGCTGTGCAGGAGGGCAGGGGGCTCTGTACTGCGGCAGGCCGCTCTTGGTGGTGTCCAGTTCTTCGGGGTCTCCTTCCTGAACCCTCAGGGCCGCGATCACCTCTCGATCTGATGCGCTGAGAGTCAGACAGCCGCAGCTATGGCCTTCGACTCCGTCTTCTTCCCCGGGGTCATCTTCGACCGTCATGAATGCATCTCCCCAAAGACTCTCGCAGAGGTCTCGCCCATGCTGATACATCTGACCAACAAACACAGAAGCATGGTAGATCAGAACATGTTCACAAGTACGCAAACAAACAACGGTTTGATCAAAATTCCTTTAAAGGGAACCCATTCACAAGCTATAATATAAGTCTCTGGTGTCCCCAGAAGGTGTCTGTGAAGCTCAAAATCCCCCACAGATCATTTATTATAGCTTGTCAAATTTGCCCCTATTTGGGTTTGAGCAAAATCACGCCGTTTCTTTGTGTGTCCCTTTAAATGCAAATGAGCTGCTGCTCCCGCCCTCTTTCCAGCTTTAACAGCTCACGCTTCAGTTGCTCAACAACAACAAAGCTGGAGAATCTCATGCAGCCAAAATGATGATTGTCAGTAACGGTGTTCAGCCTTACATTGTTCAAACCAGAATCGACACTGATGGAGAGACTCACACTGTAATGAATTGCTGTAAAAATTACAGCAATATTTTACAGCAGATGGCTATATTCTTAATAATACAGCATATTGCTGTAAACTGCAATGCATTCTGGGGGGCGTGGCGGTTTGACTCAAAATTACAGGATATTACTGTAAATTTCAAGCATAAAGAGGCATTGTAGGATTTTCAATGGTTGAGATTCTGGTAGCAGCAAGAGAGAGTGGTCTACAACTGTGATAAGTGACTTATTTAATTAAAAACGATACAGCAAATTAAAAAAAAATTGTTAATCAAAGAATACAGTAAAATTATGTAAATTAAATTATAGTAATGGTACTGTAAAAATTACAGTAACTGGCTGGCAACCCTGCTGCCAGTATTATACTGTAAAATTTACAGGCAATTTTTAACAGTGCAGGAAGAAGTTACAACTTTTAGAATGAAACTGGATGTTTCTGAACAGTTAGTGGATAAATTTATGTAGTTGCTGTGGAGTAGGGCTGGGTATCGTTTGGGGTTTTTTCGATACCGGTGCCAAAACGGTGCCTGAACCGATACTTTAAAAAAAGCCACAAAATGATGGTGGATGACTCGGTCAAGAATTCCTTTTTACTGGACAAAAAAGTTCTTTAAATTGAACAATATATTAAAAGTTTAAAGTATACATGAATATATAAGTAAACACAAAACACAACAACAGCAAAACCTAAGCCAACTAGCTCAACTACAATAATTTAACAGCCTCAAATTTCAGCAATTTTTTTTGCAGAAATATGACCATATTTGCCTTCTCTGGCAAAATACGACACCTCTCCTGACTTATTGCATGTCCTGCACAGGAGGAAACTCTCTCAGATGGTGTCGATGAGGCCTGTTTGAAAGTGCAGACTATATGGGAAGACTGTCCCGCTCACTGGGGCTGAGGTCGTCCACACTGATGTCCGCAAGCGGTCAAACACGCTCATATTCCATGTGCCCTCAAATGTTTCATAAGGTTTGACGTGTTTCCCCCTTTACACCAAACATTTGCTGCGCGTCGCGGTGTCGGAATCCTTTCAGGTGAAATATAGCCACACTTTGGAGCGTTTAGTTTTAGGCATTTTAATTTAAGCGCGTTTAATTTAGCTAGCTAAGCTAACGGTAGACCATCAGTCAGCGCCAGTGTAGTTGCTGCGCTTCACGGATGGTCTCACTTCCCGACGATTTGTGATTTGTATCATCAAAGCTTTCTGACGTTTACGTGAGTTTTCTCATTCGGGAAATAATTTTTCCGAGCATTCTGACACCCCTTGAACCCAGTAATTAAATTTAACTAGCGATCAGGCGTGTTGATGAATCTGATGCTTCTTTCATCCGTGTCAAACACCAGAGGACAAATATTTCAATCACTTCAGGCATTTAAGTGGCACCGACATTTGCATTCTGATTCGGTCCGGTGCATACCGGTTCTATAGGTACCGGTGCCGTATTGGCACCGGGTTTCGGTACCCAACCCTACTGTGGAGTTGATTCAACTCATCGACTAGCATGTGCCGTCATGTTAATCTTTTGTGCAAATGCAGTGTTGAATTGACTCTCGTTTCTGAAGCAGTCCAGTGTAAAATGCTGGCATGTCAACAGCACTCTACTACAACAACTCTTCCTCTTCTCTAAAGCAGCCCAACATGGCCACACCCCCTTTGTTGCATGTTCTCGGGGGCGGGGTTTATGTAAATTTTAGGGTTAGCGATGTCACCACCCCAGGAAGAAGCTTGTTGTAGTCCCTACCAGCCGTTGGTTGTAGTCCTTAAAAAGTAATATCTGTAAAAGAAAAAATCTCCTTTTGCATTGAATTTTGAGCGTCGTAACTGTGCAGATGTCGTTTATGCTCAAACAGCAACATTACACACTCACTAAAGTTAAAAAGTGAAATCATATTCAACCACCGCTTTAAAGCCAGTCAGTTGGCGGCTATTTTGAAAGTCCATCTCCAATCTCTTTGAATGAGGAACCATCGAATTCTTCAAAGCTGTCCACCAAGCTTATGATTAAATTTCATATTTTGACATCACCAATGAAATCTGACAACAACTGTCTCATAAATTTGGTTTCTAATCGCTGAAATCATGACCAAAAAAAAAAAAAAAGAATTTTTCAGACTGGTACAGCCAATGCGCATGTGCAGTCATAAGCTTGTGTCTCAAAACACTGACTGTTTCTATAGTAACCGGAGTTTATAATGCAGCTGCAGTGACGCAATGACTTTACCAATTGGCGACTGGCTCTTTTGTTTAGAAGGCGGGGCTTACACCACCGTATTGCGCACTGAACTCCCATTCAAGTTAATATGAGTGCACCGCTGATGCTGCAATAGCGGCCCCTAGTGGCACTGCTGAGAATGCAGTGTGTAATCTGTTTGTTTTGTGCATTCTTAAAACATAAAATAAAATGAAAATAGCCTGAAATAAACATAAACAGTAGACTGCTAGTTATAGACTGTTTGTCAGATTAAAATCAATCGAATTCATGTTATTATTACATTAATTTGATGAATTTTATTTATTCACACTGTGTTAATAAAAGGCATACCCTCCATGTAGCATCAAAAATACAGTGTAATGATGATAAAACATTTCATGGCTGCTGCTAGCGTTGTCCGTCATTAAATTCACACATCAGTGATTTATGCACTTTAATGATTCCTGAATGTAGAAACACACACGCACCTCCTCGGCTTTCTCTCTCGCATTATTAGCTGTGATTTTCACCCCTCAGAACATGTGAAGTGTGTGTGTGTGTGTGTTTCTCTGTCACTCACAGTTGTGCACATGTGATGATTGTGTTGATTATGAATTTTCCCTGCCAGTAGCATTTCTTCATGTTCCTGCTCTTATTGTGAATGATTCATTCCTGCAGGCTATTCTATGGAAACAACGTATAATCTTTGATCAAAATCATAACTTCACTTCCACCTCCGAAACGACTTTAATTTCCATAATCAGATTAAATCAAACACCTTCATATAGAGGCACTTTCACTTTCCAGTCAATTCATCACAATTATATCAAGTTACTGTTAAACCTTATAAAAAATATTTCTGATTACCATTAAAAATCATCTTGGTATTACTGGACAACTCCATTCACTGCATGAATTATTCATTGTTTATCTATGAGCGAATCAAGATTGAATCACAACTGAATATGTTTTGATTTGCAAATCAAATTAACACTGACATTGTAACATTGTTCCAACATACATTCCAACAGATGTTGTTAAAATAAAGTATTTTGTTAACCTTACAACCATTAAACGTTGCATCAAACACAGTTGCAATGTTTTTTAATGTTGAAACAACAAATTTCAACCACATTTCAGTGCTGAAACTGACTGTATGAGGCTGCTCGCACAGATTCACACCCTCTCTCTCTCTCTCTTTTCACATTTACAACATGTCAGTGGTGAGGAAATGTGACATGAACTGACACATTCGATGTGTGTGTGTGTGTGTGTGTTTTCCAAAGACGTTCCAGCTGTGTCCATGCCTGGAGTCACATATACTCTCTCCTGCGCGTTCCTCCCTGTAGTTATGTTTGCATCACTAGCACTATAGTGCTGTGAATAAACCTCATTATTTCTTTTGCCCTTTTGAGTGGCAATTTGGAGATCAGATTAAAACTGTCGCAACTGCACAATAACACCCAAACAATAGAACCCCTAAACAACCACATAGCAACATGTAAAAAAAAACTTCCTAGCAACTGCATAACCACTGGCGATCTACACTCCAATCCAGGAGGGGGCGCACGCGCGATTATGCATTGCAGCCGAACCACTTTTAACCAGCATTAACCACCAATAATCGCAATAAGCTCTGTGTTTTGTTATTTTCGATAAGAGACAAAGTGTCATCTATTAAATTCTGTCCATTTATTCACGAAATTCAAACAATTCGTTTTGGCGCTTTTTTTCTGTGGCGTAACCGATCGCTGTATAGCGCGGGAGCGCGCGTGAACGCGATCATCCCTTCCTCTTCACTACTAGTTACAGAATGAACATGAAAGAACATCTGAAGGTATGTTGAAAGATACAGTACAACTTACTGAAACATATCTATCTCGTGTATTCGCTTAATCCGCGGGAAACGTCAATAATAACAGCTTGTAAACACCACAGACTCATACATTTACCTCAGAAATGCCATTCAGTGTCCACAGCTTGTTATTTTGCTAGATAAATGAACTATTTCGCTACATATGCACAATATTTTTTAATTTCTTAAGCTGTTAGTGATGTCTTAATTATCATTACACCCCTACTATATAAAATTTTATAATATATATATACAGACACACACACACTCACACAATGTGTCAAAAATCCTAAGAACTTAGCAACACACTAAAACATAATAAACATAGCAACACCCTGGTAACCACCAATAATACCATACCAATAGGCATAGCAATGTAATAAGAACTCAGAACATCTTAGCAACCACTTAGCAACATGCCAATAAAAACGATTCAGAAGACCTTAGAAACTGTATAGCAACATGCCAGAAATCACTTACAAAACCCTAACAATACAGCAATATTTCAACAACTCCTCAAAACACCTTAGCGACCACTTAGCAAGACAATAAAATATTTAAAAAAAAAACCTTGTTCACTGCATAACAACACAATGGCGACTACTTAGCAACACACTTAAAACATGAAAAAAGAAATCAAATTAGCAACACCCTGGCAACCAGCCACAACACCATAACAATACATAACAATGTGATAAAAACTACTCAATCGGAACACCTTCACAACCTCTTAGTCACATTTAGACAACCTTGGTAACTGCATAGCAATACCCTGACAACCCCCCACAATGACATAGCAACACATGGCAATCAATGAGTCAAAAAGCTCTTCAGAACAACTTAGCAATCCAAAAAACATACAAAAACCTCAACAACTACATAGCAACACCCTGGCAACCACCCAAAACGCATAGCAATGTGCCAAAATCCACTAAAAACACATAAGCATCATACTGAAAACATAAAAAAGTAGCAAGTGCATATCAACACCCAGGCAACTACCTACAACACCATAGCACTGCAGCAATGAGTTGCCAAGATTTTTTTCAGAAATGAAAAGATCTAGTTGTGAGTGTGGGGATATAATGTCCGATAGGATGTTACCTGTTGGTAAGGCACACAGCCGCCGGTGCAGTTCTGTCCTCTTGGGTCAGTGGTCCATTCTCGAGCGCACGTCAGGTCCAGTTTACAAGCCTTGTACCTGCAACAGTGACATCTCTTGTCATCAAATTACCAACAGCTAATTCAAGAAATATTGAAGAATATTCAGATTATGCAGTTCATTACTGCCAATTAAAGCAGGTTGTCAGATTACTTAGTGTGGCCCTGTCCCGAATCGCACACTTCATGTGCACTTGCGGTCTTATGGCCAACTTTTACCCAACAGTCATAATGTCATTACGTCACAAAACTGTGGACTCGGAGGAAGGTCGCAAGGGCTTAGGGCTCCATTCGGGACAGGGCCTGTGTGTTCATGCAGATGAGTGGGCGGGGCCTCACCAGTCTCTGCAGAAGCTGTGGCACAGAGGCACCGCCTTCAGGGAGGAGTCACGATGTGGGTGTTGCCAGCGAGCAGCATCAGGTGAACAGCGATAAAAACAGACGACACGCTTCAGGAAAGATTCACAGCTACAGAGAAAGAGAGAGACAGACTATTAAACAACACATCAAAGCAAGATTTTAGGTTCATCCCTTCATTTAGTGCACTTCCTTTCCTTCAAGCATTCAGTGCACTTCTAGCTTCATTTAGTGCACTTCCTTTCCTTCTAGTATTCAGTGCACTTCTAGCTTCATCTAATGCACTTCCTTTCCTTCAAGCATTCAGTGCACTTCTAGCTTCATCTAGTGCACTTCCTTTCCTTCAAGCATTCAGTGCACTTCTAGCTTCATTTAGTGCACTTCCTTTCCTTCTAGTATTTAGTGCACTTCTATCTTCACTTCTTGCATTTAGTGGACTTACTTTCCTTCTAGCATTCAGTGCACTTCTAGCTTTTTTTAGTGCACTTCCTTTCCTTCAAGCATTCAGTGCACTTCTAGCTTCATTTAGTGCACTTCTAGCATTTAGTGCACTTCCTTTCCTTATAGTATTTAGTGCACTTCTAGCATTTAGTGCATTTCCTTTCCTTCTAGTATTTAGTGCACTTCTATCTTCACTTCTTGCATTTAGGGCACTTCCTTTCCTTCTAGCCTTTAGTGCACTTCTAGCTTCATTTAGTGCACTTCCTTTCCTTCTAGTATTTAGTGCACTTACTTTCCTTCTAGCCTTTAGTGCACTTCTAGCTTCATTTAGTGCACTTCCTTTCCTTCTAGTATTTAGTGCACTAACTTTCCTTCTAGCCTTTAGTGCACTTCTAGCTTCATTTAGTGCACTTCCTTTCCTTCTTGCATGTAGTGCACTTCTGGTACTTAGCGCACTTCCTTTCCATCAAGCATTTAGTGCACTTCTAGCTTCATTTAGTGCACTTCTAGCTTCATTTAGTGCACTTCTAGTATTTAGCGCACTTCCTTTCCTTGTAGCATTTAGTGCACTTCTATCTTCACTTCTAGTATTTAGTGCTCTTCCTTTCCTTGAAGCATTTAGTGCACTTCTATCTTCATTTCTAGTATTTAGTGAACTTCCTTTCCTTGTAGCATTTAGTGCACTTCCTTTCCTTGTAGCATTTAGTGCACTTCCTTTCCTTCTAGTATTTAGCGCACTTCCTTTCCTTGTTGCATTTAGTGCACTTCTATCTTCACTTCTAGTATTTAGTGCACTTCCTTTCCTTGTAGCATTTAGTGCACTTCTATCTTCATTTCTAGTATTTAGTGAACTTCCTTTCCTTGTAGCATTTAGTGCACTTCCTTTCCTTGTAGCATTTAGTGCACTTCTATCTTCATTTCTAGTATTTAGTGAACTTCCTTTCCTTGTAGCATTTAGTGCACTTCCTTTCCTTCTAGTATTTAGTGCACTTCTATCTTCACTTCTGGCACTTAGCGTACTTCCTTTCCTTCTAGCTTGTGGTGCACTTCTAGGATTAAGTGCACTTCCTTTCCTTAACAGTGCTGCGCTTTCGTTCCTCCCTAAGCCAAACTTAACATCCAAATCACTGATTACTTTATTCAGTTTCTGTTGTAGGCTGTTGCTTATTTGAATATCACTGTTCGCACATTTTCCTGAAAAACCCTAAAGCATTGTTTATTTAATTTTTATTTTTATTCTGTTGTATTTGTTGGTTTTGTTTGTTTCTTTGTTCTCATTGTATTGCTGACTGTTTACTTGTCTTCTGTAACTGTTTTCAGGACCTTTTACTTACAGTAGTTTACTGAATTATAATAATTGTGAAATGTCACAATCAGACGTATCATGAAATAAGACATTAAATAATCATGATCTCAGTATTGACCAAAATAATCGTGATTAATGATTTTTGCCATAATTGAGCAAAAAAATAAATATGAATTAAAAATAAACATTAATCATAAATAAATAAACAAACAAACCTGGATTAAAAATAAATTAATTAATAAAGAATCATTTAAATAATTATATATGGATTCAAAATAAATAACCATTAATTACAAATAATTAAACAAAGATTATAATGAGTAACTAAATAACTTATTAACTAACTACAATAAATATATAAAACAAACAAACACCTACTGCCATCTAGAGTCTAAAAGAGGACAAACCCTGTAACACGTTCAACCACAGCTTCTTGTGTAATAGGATATGCGTCAACATGAGAAAGAAAATTCTCTGTCAAAGTAGTTCTTTTTTTTGTTCTGTTTTGTTTTTTGTAAAATCTTGTTTACACATTGTGCATCATCCTTCACACAAATTAAAAATTGAGTTTTATTGCTCACAAACATGAGGCAAAACTATTATCACCTGCTGTTAAAAGCTGTTGATCAGATTTCACAGTATAAATATATAATGGATCGTGTCTATTGAGGGAATGAATATAATCAGCAGAGGCTTACAGAGGGCTGAGACGTCCACACTTATCCCAGAGAGAGTTGTCCACAGAGCCGGAGAGATCCTGGACATCCGTCTCAGAACAACACGAGTCTGGACAGAGATACAAACATTCATAACCTGGACAAACTACAAACCATTTAGCCCCAATTGGACACTATAATGGACCTTAATGAATTGATCTTGACTAGTTTTGAATCAGCTGTGTGTTTGTAAGACGACTATAAAGTGTGCACACACTCTCCGCGTAGAGCGAACACTCCTTCAGACGGGGCTCTGGACTGGCCGTGGCTTTGTGCCTCCCATCCTGCAGACACGCCCCCTCGTGACTCATCACAGCAGCAGCCAATAGAACGAGGTAGGCGAGGCCGAGCAGAACTCTGGACAGGCCCATTTTCACCTGCGTATGTCTTTCAACTGAAAGAAATAATCTGAGATGGGAAACAATTTATAATGACTTTCATCAACTAACATTATGATGCTGCATAACACTTATGATTCATATTTGCATATTCTGTGACAATTATATAATGCTTCATAATGACTTAATCATGAAAACTATAACAAGTGGATCAGCTCAGTTAAACACTGGCTGAGTGCTGAGGTTTTTTGTTGTTGTTGTTGTTTTTTTTATCGGTCTGAACTCCTCAAGCAACGCAAGAGGAATTTCCGACAAAATTTGGAGTCAATCCTAAAGGGATCAATTGGGAATCAAGCTGGATAAACTGAAATTCTGAAAATATAAACTGAAAAGTAAGAATTTGTTTATCCAGCAGGATCTTATTTGATGCTTAGAGGATCTTGTTGTTCTTCCTTTAAGATTATAACCATGGAACTAAAATATAATAAATATATATACCCAAACAAAAACACACACACACACATATATATATATATATACCCAAATAAAATACACACACATATATATATATATATATATATACACCCAAATAAAACACGCATATATATATATACCCAAATAAAATACATACACACATATACATATATATATATATATACCCAAATAAAATACACACACATATATATATATACACCCAAATAAAACACGCATATATATATATACCCAAATAAAATACATACACACATATACATATATATATATATATATATATATATATATATATATATATATATATATATATACCCAAATAAAAAATAACAGGAAATTAAATAAACAAATCAATCAGTTTATAATCACTACATTTGAGGTTAAATCTTATTGGACTGTTTACTCAAGAAAAGACATCATAACCCACAGAAACTTTTAGATTTATTCAATATCACTATAATAGACAGGTTCAATTCAACAAAGTTTTCACAGCTCATCTTAAGAGATAAATAAATCCTAAAAAGACAACATTAATTGTGCTGGTCATATTACGGTAATGTCCTTAACTGTCATACAGTCCTGCATAAGAGGATGAAGAGTTACACAGATTTGCTCAACTGCACCCAATAAACACCTCACGCCAGAGTTGAATTCTTTCTAAAACACAAAGTGATTGTTTATATGTCCATAACACTCCTTCATACCTGATATTCCTGGCGTCCAGTGGCTGTTCGGATGCTCTCCGGTCTGATCCGCACACTCTTTTCCCCGAGCTGTAGATGAAGGACATCTCGATGACAACGCCCCTCCCTTTCCCGCGCTCTCTCTCTCTCTCTCTCTCTCTCTCTCTCTCTCTCTCACGCGCACACGACATCAGTTTGTTCTTAGTGAGCGCAGTTATCAAAGAACTATAATAAAATAATATTATAGATAGAGCAGAAATAAAGACACTTTGGTTATACAGTATGATAATAATAATAATAATAATTGGTAGCCTAATGTGGATTTATTACGTGACCTTGTTTCTTAATGAATCTAATCACGTGCTCCTGAGTCACCCGCACCTGTCGTCTGAGTTTTCTGCTGTTGTGTTTTCCCAAAAACCCGTCTACGTACATTTGATGAGGTGAATGCGGGGTGAATTAGGATAATCTCGGACGTTGGGTAAATTGGGACACATAAGCTTCTTGTTACAAGCACGCAAGTCCATGTCAACATGAACGCATTATGTTTGTCATATGGTAAATTCTCATTGGTGGATCTAAACTTTTATAAACTGCGAAAGGGTCATAAGGCACAGGCAAATTAAATGAACACTACTTTTACACAAAATTTAAAAATAAATAAAGAACAAACAACACTGATGCAAAATGCGGATCTAAGGGTACATTTCCAAGACAATGATGTATTAAAAACGGAAATGTTTTTCTTTGTACAGATAACAACGTTATTAAAACTATCCAGTCCACACGGATCCGCGAAAATAACTAAAAACGCTGTATTACTCATGCCTCAGAAGTAGTCGGCGATGTCACAGTGTAAACAAAAACTTCGCGCATGCGCATTGGCATTCTTTTACAGCGCATTCGCGCCAAACGCGAGTTTATCCACCTTATCCGTGCTTATCCACCTTATTTTGTACAGTTTACAGCACTTTGATGTTCTTCCGATTCTAAAAAAAATCAGAAGTCTCACACATTCGCAGGAAACACGTTAAAAGTAAGGTGGATGCGCTAAATATGTAATACGCATGTGCATGACGTCACCGTTTTCACAGATTCACGTTTTTTTTTTTTTTTGCAGTTTAAACAGAGATCACAATGTATTATTTTCAAATACTTTCACTTTGAATCCAGTTTGCGTTTTGAGCCCACAAAAACGCTGTGTCGTGTAAATAAACGGCCAAAAAGCATATTTTTTCCGTTTTTTAGTTGAAAAAGGTGTGGTGAAAACAGACCCTAAAAGCAGCTAATTATTTCAAAACGGTCAAATATCAGCCATTTAATCTGCTTGACTGATCTTGGCTATTTGATTGAATATACTATATATGATACCAAGGAGAAAGCCATTTGCAGTAAACAGATGCTATAATCATGGTCCTCACATTAGAGAGGATAATTTCTCTCAGCAGGCACCGAAGGCTTGTTTTGCTGGTAATCTTCCTTCTGGAATAATCCCACCTCCGTGCGCCGCTTTAAGACGTTTTTGGCCCCAAACAAAAACACTGTGCCCTAGTTACAGAGCTGTAGAGGATTCAGTCTGAAACACACAGAGCTCCATGGCTTCTCTGAATGGGGGTTATGATCGTTGGTTGTTTTAGATCGCATGTATGTTTTCCCTCATGTCATGTAGTTAAGGCCTGTCAGAGTGATTCATAATGATACAGACAGTTTCGTAAGCAGGGGCCGCAGGTCTCTCGTCACTCGATCGCTCGCTCTGGAGTGTTTTATTTTGGGGCTGAGGACAGCAGACAGAAGCTATTAGCCTTTGGTCATCTGAGCTGGAATAATAATCCTTTGTGTCAAAGCTATTCATGGATGAGCTGTTGTTGTGTTCGTTTGCGGAGAGGTCATCCACAATACGACGAGAGGACCGTCGCTAATTGCACTGCATTCGTTCCACCATTCAGAGCTGGTTTCATTCGTACGGACCAGTTTTCACAGGGACCATCACATCTTGCCTAAACACCTCAGATATTCTACAAGGATGGCCCACAATTTGATGTTTCAATATCAACCTCATATCAATTTTGGACTTGGTACCACCATGATATTCTCTGAAGTACCTTAACACCCTGGAGTTGGCCTTACCACCTCGCTTTTTTTCTCCGTGAATACATGTATCCATATATCAATATCCTGATAACGTCACTACTATTGTGGGCTACTTTCACAGTTTTAAGAAGTTAACAAAGGCCTATAATGAGAAAATCATCTCAAAGTTGAGATGTTCGTATTTTATGGTGAGATACCAAAATGCTGGGTTAAAACTACCCAAGATGGGTTGAAAATGGACAAACCCAGCGATTGGGTTGTTTTAACCCAGTGGTTGGGTTAAATGTGTGCTGGGCAGTTTTATTTAAACCAACTATTGTTTAAAAATTACTATATGGCTGGCTTAAAATGAGGCCAAAGTATGATGATATGATGAACTATGATAATCAAAAGCTGAACATTTATTAATAAGCTATTTAATACAAGTATATTGTTAAATTATTATTCATTAAACGTATTAATAAATGTTAATTTTCAACATACTTGGCATTCATTTTAAGCTTAAAACAGTATAATATAGCTTAATACAGTCATTTTTAAGTAATAGTTGAGTTATTTAAAACTAGCAGGTTGGGCAAACATTAAACCGAACTGCTGGGTTTGTCCATTTTCAACCCAACTTGGGTTGTTTTTAACCCAGTATTTTTTAAGAGTGTAGAAATGAACGAATAGTGCCATTCAGTGAATACTACCTGTTGAAAAAAAAAATAAAAATGTCATTGTAAACTCCAAATAAACCTCACACCAAAATAAATATTTAATGCCTACATTAGCAGACGATTCATTGATTTGGAAGCCATTTCCTAACAAAAGTAGATAATTCCGCTGATAACTCTCCAACACTGACATCCATTATAAAAGCTTATCCTCGAGGCTCCCCCTAGCGGAGGGTCTCTGACTCAAAGGTTCAAATGTTTCTTCATTTCAAACGCTTGTTTCTGCAATGCATAGAGATTGTTCTCTTCTTCTGGTAAATGAATGTTGTTGTGCTGACACTCAGGATTGACATTTAGCCACAGGAAGTGCAGCACAGATTGTCAGATTGCTCAGGGGAATGACTGATTATTTCTCTTGCCTTGTTAGTGACAGTTTGGGGATCAGATTAAAACCATCTCTGTGTGTATTAAAAACCCAAACGTGAACAAATCGTGTGTCTGCATAAGGAGAAGCTTATCGACGTCCGTTTGCCGCTTTAAATTGCGCACGCTTTTTTGATTTTGATTGGCTGCTGTCTTTTATTTTTTCGTTCATCAGATGGAATATAAATCAAGGGGTTTCAAGGATATGGTTCATCTGTGCCGTTATCATGTGGTGTGGACTTCCATATTCTCATAGAATTAGAAATATTATTAAAACTTTATATCGTTAGTTATCGTCCTTGGTGTGAATTTCAGAAGTATAGTATTTTCAGAAGATGTAAAAAAAAAAAACTCTTTATTTTGAAAGAATCTACACTGGTGATTTTTTTTTTAAATTAATCATGCTTATTAAATTATTATATGACTTTCTACATGCTATAATGTGTGAAATTTGATCTGCTGTTCATGTTAAAGAATATCATCTGCTCTATAAAGTGCATTACCAACAAAACAAGATCCGACAAGTTCCTTTACACAATGTATTAAAATATTTTAATGAATTCTGTACATTGTAATGAACAAATGTCACTTGATATCACAAATCTGCTGTCTTACTATTGTAATGAAACAAATACAAACTGATAAAAAAATGGGCTTCATCTTTCATTAAAAAGGCCTGTAAAATCTGGTCCCATAGGCCTCATTTTGGTTCATTTGGTCCACTCCTCTCACGGCCTCATAGGAGGTGTAGGTAATTGTTTCCGCTTCTCTGTTCTTGGCTTCGTGATTCAGCAGAATCGCAGTGAAAAACATCACAACAAAGTTTCATGGGTTTATCATGCCGAGACCTTGAGGACGGGAATGGTTTGTTCATTGCCACCTTGAAATTGTGGCAAACTTTTTATTGAAGAACGTCTCTCCAAGGTGCACGTCCGTCTCAAATAACAGCATTTGATGAGACACTCGGCATCAGTTTTCAGACGGTTTCAATCGCTCCTCCTGGATCTTTTTGCCACAGTTCATGGCCAACGTTGCCACGGCGTACGAGGACAGAATCACAATGGTGCTCCCGACAAAATGAGAGGAGGCTCCTCTCGTGGCCACACGCATCGGCCTGCGGGGATAAACCGAGTCTGGGACGCTCGCGCTCACTGTGTGGCTGATGGGCTCCATGTCCTCTCGGGGGTAGAGACGAGAAGTCTTCAAGCGCAGCAGACCGATGTGATCAATGTAATACGCTTGAGCAGAACTCTTTATATAAGGGCTACGACTGAGTCCCTAGACACGTCAGATCCCGATCGGGAAACACCAGATTGCGTCAATAGGATGAGACATAGATACCCACAGCCATGGTCAGGTAGACGTGAGGATCGTAATGCTTTAAGCTCATTAGAACTGGCAAAGAGGTACGTAGGTAAACAGCTCTGCCATCAGACCTGTGAAACCGATTTACTCTTATGGCTGATTATAACTTATGCGAGGTCATGCCGAAGGGCACCGAGAGCAAATAGAGCTCGCCACCGCAAGGTCATGGGTTCGATTCCCAATGTAATATTGTTTTATAATGTAATTGTTTCATGGACTACAGTTTAGTTTTTATGGCACATAATAGAAGATAAACAAATTATGTTAGCAGAAGGAAATGAGTCTATAAATTACGCAGATTAAATACAAATGATCTCCATTCAGCAGGTTTTAATAAATTACTCAATGTTTTAATTGTGTAATATTAAACGAACTTGGTTAAAAATGTCTCAATGACGTTTAATTTGGCAGGCATGTTTATTAATGTACACAGTAAAAACCCCAGAGTTAAATCAACTCTACTCAGATAACATTTGGTCCCTCTCTAAATAGTGTTAAAGTAACACTGAAGCAGAGTTAAAGTTAATGAGATAATTAAGCAATTAATTAAGCGATGATTGAACATTAATGATGTACACCTGCTGTTAACAAGCAGAATCACTGAAGAATAGAGAAACACAAGAACAACAAGGTCTTTTATCTTCAGTTGATTTCAAGACTGGGCTGAAGTCAGTTGTAGTTCTTGTGTTTCTCTATTCTTTAGTGATTCTGCTTGTTAACAGCAGGTGTTCATCGATAATGTTCAATCATCGCTTAATTAATTGCTTAATTATCTCATTAACTTTAGCTCTGCTTCAGTGTTACTTTAACACTATTTAGAGAGGGACCAAATGTTATCTGAGCAGAGTTGATTTAACTCTGGGGTTTTTACTGTGTAGCGGTAACACTTTACAATAAGGTTCATTAGTCAACATTAGTTAACTACATTAGTTAATATGAACTAATAATGAACTGCACCTATACAGCATTTATTAATCTTTGTATATGTTAATTTCAACATTCACTAATACATTATTAAAGTCTTGTTAACATTAGTTAATGCACTGAGAACAAACAATGAACAACTGCATTTTAAGTAACTAACATTAACGAAGATTAGTAAATACAGTAACATGTATTGCTTAGATCATGTTAGTTAACACATCAACTAATGTTTAACTTGTAAAATTGTAATTGTGTAGCACATTATTTTATATACAGTGGCAAAGAAAATAGAAAATAAAATAGTAATAAAGAAAAAAATGATAAAGAAACAAAAAATCTAATGAATTAAGGTTCAATTTAAATATACTAAAATAATAAACTGAACTAAATTAAAAAATGTTAATTGAATAATAAAAAATATATTTTTTGAATTAATTGAAAAATCAAATTAAATGATAATATCATTCTAAATAAATAAAATGGATTTAAATAATTAAAAAATACAATAAAAATGGATTCATTACAAATAATGGAGAAATGTATATATATTCTGGGGTGAAAAACCAAACATCCTCTTAGAAGAAAAGGTTCTGTATAGAACCTTAAAGGGTTCTGCTAGGCGTATCATATAGAAACTTTTAGGGTTCCCATCATGGGATCATTTTATGAATTTTGTTTAAATGAACCAGTTTTGTCTTATTTATGTTTTGTTTGTTTGTTTTTTTGATGTTGTTGTTGATGTTTTACAAAATTCAAATAACTTGTTAAACAGGAAAGTATTATGCAATCATTTAAGACAGTTCTTTAGCCATAAAGCGTTCTTTAATATTGACTCCAGAGTTCTTTATAGAACCCCATGGAACCTTTTATTCTAAGAGTGGAGTGTGGTTGCTAGGAGACTGTAAAACAGTTTCTAAGGTGTTCTGAGTGATTTTCTGAGTGTTTTCTTCCTATCCAGTGTGAAAACTGTCCTTCAGCCTCATGTTTCTGTGACTCAAGTGACTAGATATGGCTCAGGCTGTTTGAGGGTTTTTAATACATTGCATATTCACATTTACATCATATACTACATTATGATATATTTAATTTCAAAACCACGAGTCTATACATAGTGATGCGATGCCAAGGTTTACAGAGGTCTTCACATTAGTAGGTCACATCTGTTAGACACCAGGTGTAGTAAGTCTTTCTCAGGTGTTTACACACCTTTAAGACATATCCTGAAGGGATTATTTGGACCGTCTGAGCGCTGTGGTCACTCAATGCCACCTGTTACAGCATCTGTGTACAGAGACAAACAAGACATTCAGATCACCGAGAGGTCAGATCCTTCAGCACATGAATGAGTGCAACTATAAACTTCAGAGTGTGTGTGTGTGTGTGTGTGTGTGTCGTCCTGCAGTGCATCTTAAACAACCATGCAACAACCCCAGAACATTGTGACAGCAACTTTTGCAAAGGCAAACACCGCTCACAAATTCAGAAAATACACATAGCTTATGTAATGCTAAAGATTTTATTTAAATGAAAATTATTTATTCGAAGGATGGATGAATTCAACATAAAGTATGTGTTTACATTGAATTCTTCTATTTTACATTTGATGCTCTTGACAAATAAAATCAGGGAATTTCACAGCAGAAACGTGTGTATAAATCAGTAATTTGTTCATTAATTTGACCTGCTCCAGATAATCAGTCTGTCTCTGGCTTTGAATTAAACTGATCTTCTCATTCTCATTCTGCAGGCCAAGCTGCTTTACTGGCTGACCAGACGGACCACAAACAGACACACATGGCGTAAAAAATAGATTCTTGCTGTGTTTCTATCGCTGTGATATCAATTATATTACAATAAATTATTCAGACTTGGGTTTTCTCTGGGACACAATATCTAGAGCTCACCTTTGCTTTGGCCTTTACCAGTTAGAATTAAATGGGACCTATAATGCCCTTTCACAAGATGTAATATCAGTCTCTGGTGTCTCCAGAATGTGTCTGTGAAGTTTCAGCTCAAAATCCCCCACAGATCATTTATTATAGCTTGTCAAATTTGCCCTGTTTGGGTGTGAGCAAAAACACAGTTTCTTTGTGTCCCTTTAAATGCAAATGAGCTCCTGCTCCCGCCCCCTTTGCAGAAGAGGGTAGAGCTTTAACAGCTCAACAACAACAAAACTGGGGAATCTCACACAGCCAAAATGATGATTGTCAGTAACATGTTCATCCTTACATTGTTCAAACCGGAGTCGACACTGATGGAGAGACTCAGGAAGAAGTTACAACTTTTAGAACGAAACTGGATATTTCTGAACAGTTAGTGGATAAATTTATGTAGTTGCTGTGGAGTTGATTCAACTCATCACTAGCATGTGCCGTCATGTTAATCTTTTGTTCAAATCCAGTGTTGGATTGAGTCGTTTTTGTGAAGCTGTCCGGCGTAAAATGACGGCATCAACAACACTCTACTACAACAACTCTTCCTCTTCTCTAAAGCAGCCCAACATGGCCACACCCTCTTTGTTGTGTGTTCTCGGGGGCGGGGTTTATGTAAATTTTAGGGTTAGTGTTGTCACTAACCCGGGAATAAACTCGTTATAGTCCCAACCAGCCGTTTGTTGTAGTCCTTAAACAGAGAATTCTTTAAAAGAAAAATCTCTCTTTACATTGAACTTTGAGCATCATAACTTTGCAGATGTCGATTCTGCTTAAACAGCAACATTACACACTAACTGAAGTTAAAAAAGTGTAACCGTAATCAACCACCCCTTGAAATAATCTATTTAAATGAGGATTTGACCAAAAAAATATACATTTACTTCATCATACAGTTTTAAAATAGTTTAAACTGCTCTGATCCTGATGGTTCATTGGTGAATCGCATGAAGTCATAAAGACATTCTATATAAAGAACTCCAAATATGTCTAATTTAAAGAGTTAGTTCACTCAAAAATGAAAATCCTGTCATGTCGTTTTACACCCGTAAGACCTTCGTTCATCTTCAGAACACAAATTGAGATATTTTTGATGAAATCCAAGATAATGAACACTTTCAGATGTCCAGAAAGATACTAAAACATATTTAAAACAGTTCATGCGACTACAGTGTTTCAACCTTAACATTATAAAGCGACGAGAATACTTTTTGTGCGCCATAAAAAAAAACAAAATAATGACTTTTCAACAATATATAGTGATGGCTGATTTCAAAATGCTGCTTCGAAGCTTTATGAATCTTTAGTTTCGAATCAGTGGTTCAGATCGCGTCTAAAACTGCCAAAGTCACGTGAACTATGAAAATTCCAAAACGCTTATGATGTAACGAAGCCGTGTTTACTGAAATCACGTGACTTTGGCGCTCCGAACCACTGATTCGAAACAAAAGATTCATAAAGCTTTGAAGCAGTGTTTTGAAATCGGCCATCACTAGATATTGTTGAATTAAGTCGTTACTTTGTTTCATTACATTCGCTTTATAATATTAAGGGTGAACCACATGAACTGTTTGAAATATGTTTTGGTATCTTTCTGGGCATCTGAAAGTGTTCATTATCTTGCTGTCAATATTCAACGGATTTGATCAAAAATATCTTCATTTGTGTTCTGAAGATGAACACATGAGTGTAGAACGACATGAGGGTGAGGAATGACAGAGTTTTCATTTTTGGGTGAACTAACCCTTTAATGCTTTACGATTTAAATAACATATCAGTCTCATATTATTTTTATTAATATTAAATAATATATCGCGCAAACATTCATTTTTTTTCCCCTCTTTTTATTTATTTATTCCTTCAAAAAAAATTTCATTGGAAGTTATTGATGGCTAATAGTTAAAAGAATGTTTGCGTGAACAACAGATGTTCATCCTGAAGAAGGCTATGTATGTCAAGCCGAAACGTGTCGAGCAACACTTTTAATGTTAATGACTTCTTAGCCCAGTTTATTAAAGGCTTTTTACACCTAACCACCACGTGAGCGCCTTGGAATTTCTGTTGTTATATCGTACAAACATATAAATAGAAACATATAAATATATCAAACCAGTATTTACATTACGGTAATTACCATAATTAAGTGTTATAAAATAACTTAATGCTTATAAAAATGGCAATGTAATATACTGAGATAAGACCTACACACATCCTAGACAGGGTTTCTGTGAGAATCGCCGTTAAATATTTTGGCGGAAAAGAGTCAAAATCACTTTAATGTGTCAGAATCGTACCTACTATGACCAGAAGAGGGCGCGCATGCGCAATGGCAGAACTATCCGACGCCGCTTGTGAACAACAGCGCCTCGCTGTGACGTACAGCAGTGCCCGCCGGGCTTACAATCAGTCTGACAGCTGAGCCCGCGCAGATGAGGCTCCAGCCAATCAGAGAGCAGGAAGCAAGGTCACCGTTCCCATAGGAGCGGAGCCGGCTGGAGGAAAACCGGGACACACAGAAAGAGAGGCGTAATAAATGGTTTTAATTTTTAATCTCTCTCTGTTTTTCATCACACACTCGTTTGATGCGCGTGAGTCTCGTCTGTTTTCCAGTAATGACAAATTCTCAGGGGAGAAGACGTTCCAAGAAGCGTTTCAGTTCAGCTTTTTAAAGCGACAGAGCACTCGGAATTAAAAATGATTTACTGACCCTCGTGTATCTCGATTAAACCCAGAGGAACTTTTCTTTCTGTCGAACACAAACATATAATGAAAACAAACTTCAATTGACCAGGGTTCCCAAAAATCAAGGCCTGTAAAAACCATATTCCAGTTTTCTGAAGTTGTATGATGCTTTGTGTGAGGAACAAATTTAACTCAATAGTCCCTGAAAATCTGCTCCACTGCTGTAAATCTCAAATGGAACCAGTTTTCACCTAATAAGAACACAAATATGCTTTGGCTAATGCTAATTATGACATTCCAAGTCATAATTACAACATAAACAGTTGAAATTATAGCATTACTATGACATCAATTGAAATTATGACATAAAAAGTCAGAGTTATGACATAAAAAGTCATAATTTTGACTTTTTATATCATAATTATGACTTAGTATGTCTTAATTTTGAATTTATGTCATTATTAAGACCAAAGCATGATTGTTTTTCTTACGTCGTGGAAATTGGCTATATTCGAAAATGATTTGCCTCGTATTCAATCATAATATGGCGAGTTTGAACATAGAGTATGTAAAATTATCAGAATCAAAATCAGAATCAGAAAGAGCTTTATTGCCAGGTATGTTTACACATACTAGGAATTTTTTTTAGTGACAGAAGCTCCACAGTGCAACAAAGTGACAGCGACAAGACAAGACACAGATAATACAAAAGAATAAAGGAATAAAAATACAAATATACAATATAGACAATTTTATGTACAGTTTTGATGAGTGCAAATCATTTTTCATTATCATTTTTGTGCCAACAATCCCTTTAAGCATGGTTATTTTCACTCGAAATATGACGCTAATCATTCACCTATGTAAAGTATAAACTCATGGGGAGTCACTGATTCATTCTGCCATCACAGAACAATGTTTGTCACTGAATACGTAATGAATGATGTCCGTCTGCCGGGTATTTCTGAACCGAGTCTTACTCATAGATCAACAGCTTGTGTGTGTGTGTGTAAGATCCTCCTCAGCCGGTGTCTCTGGCAGAAGCTCTGAAGGATTGTGTGTTGTCTTCTGGACTAAGTCTCGAACACGTCAATGTGAGCATCACAGAAATCCCACACATCACATGACCCAATGACAAAACACTACAGAAGGCTGTTAAATCAATGAATATGTTTTGTAATAATGCAAGATTTATATTTAGAAGCAACATATTATTTGTCAATAAACTGAGATAAATATAAATTCTGCTCACCTCAAACATTTGGATCATTACAGAATTTTTCGGTCATTCGACTGATTGTATGCAAGGCACTATATACTTTTTGCTTCAATAGAGTTAGAAAAATACATTTAGTTCACGTATAATTTGCTCAGGTTATATATTAAATATTTTTTTTATTGCACAACAAGACAAAAATGCAGATTTTTTTTTGCAGTAATGTCAATGTAGATCCTCACATTAACTCAACACTGACTGCCCTCGTTTTCAACACTACATCTGCCGTTTTAGCATTTCAAACCCAATAAACTTCCTTTTTGTGAGATGTGCTTGAACATTTGGGCTTGTGCAGATGCTTTGATGTCTTGTTTTCCAATATAAAGACATACAGACAGTTTAAGTGTGATGTGAGAGAAGGACAGGGAAGTCAGTCGTTCTGGTGATCAGCACCATGGACAGAGACGCAACGCTTCAGTGGACATATGAACTCAAACTACAGCTCACTGTTGCTTCTGCAACAACTGCTGAAAACCAGTGAGTTATAAACATTCAAAGCCCCAACTGAGCTGTTTCTTAAAGTCTCCTAGATAAACAAAGAGAGATTCATCAGTATTTTATTATGTTTTCTAGTAAACAGTTGTAATCTTGTTAGATTTAAAGCTAGACACAAAAAAGTGGGGAAAATAAATTGAATGTATTCATTGTTCTTCTCAAGCAAACGCATATTTCTGATTTTTGGTATTTTTTATATACGCTTTTTATAATGTTGGGTTAAAAAAACCCATCTAGTAACCTAGCTCTGAATTGGCATTGCACCTTTCCAAGGGTTATTTTAACATAATGGATGAATTATTACTAATATAACCCAAAAATGTTAAAAAATTACCCAACATAGTGACCTTGTAATGTGGAGTCAGCGGGTTGAAATCCAAGTGCAGCTTTATTTCCAAAACGTAGTCAGACAGGCAATGGTCAACTCAACAGCAAACAGTAGTAACAGGGAAAAGGCAAACTCGTAGTTAATATCCAGGCTAAACAGGTCAAAGGGCAGGCGGATAAACAGCAAAAAGAGACAGGCAATAACGCTCAGAACTGTTACAGTGGAACAAGACTTCGCAAATGACAAGTGTGTGAGGGTTAACTTAAATAGGGACATAGATTGGCTACAGCTGGGCAATGATTAACATGAGGGTAAGGGACTTATGGGAAATGTAGTGTGGTGTATGGAGTCCATGATATGAGCGGGCGACCTCTGGTGGCAGGTGGATGGGTGACAACGGAATTGATTCATTATGTATAACCCAGCGGTTGGATTAAAAAACAACCCAACGTTTACCGAGATATTTTATATGGTACCAAACATTTGGGGTTTGCGTGTTAAATTCATGTCTGAGCTTTCAGTTTTTACCCATGGATGATGATCATAGAATAATTTTCTTAATAATGAACATCTTTGTCTTGTTTTCAGATTGTTAGCACATTGTTTTGATCGCTTTGAAGCGTAAACCTCAACAAAATAGCATGTTAATTGTCTGTGTGACGCTAGCGTTTGCCGCACTTTTTCATTGCCTTTTTGTCGGATCACCTATTTTAATAATCGTTATAAATTAGGTATCTCTCAAACACTCAAAATTCATCTTGTGAAAACTGTTTTGAAATTGGACATTGCGTTACGTGTTTGAAATGGGCCGATATTTGTGCAATACTAGTGTTGTGCCGAAGTTCGACCCCCTACCAATCAACTTCAAATTTGAAACACAACTTTGTTAGGCATGCCTTTGATTTTAGCAATTCTAGAGTCCAAATTATTTAGTAAAATATGTTTTGTATAAAAAATATATATATCATTACATTTACAATATTACAATATTACAATATATATATCATTACGTCACTGTTTTCTGCAGTGCTGATATACATACATTAACTAGACTAATAACTATTGATATTTGCAACGGAAAGAATCAATATTATATAGAATAAGCTGCACAATGACCCCATTTTCTTATTAATGTAAAGCTGCTTTGCCACAATTTGCATTGTAAAAAGCGCTATATAAATAAAGATGACTTGACTTGACTTGACTTGACTTGACATTTTCTGTAGAGTAAACCTAAATGTTTACAACTTTTTTAAAGTGCTTTAACTTCTGTAAATTTCTCTTTTTTGGGTCTCTTTTCCAAAGCATTCATGAATCGCCATCTCTGTTTGAAACCTGCAATTGCAGTTATTTGCTGAATTATTATCTTTACATGGGTTGTGCATCGGCAGGGCTCCTCAGCGCGGATGAATCCAATGTTTGCAGTCAGTCACCACAACAGTGTGGATACTGTACTTCGGAAACACAGATTGTAGTATGAAAAAAATAAGAATTTTCACCAGAAAATCTCATCTGAACAAGTAAGTAACCAACTGAGGAAAAAAAGCATTACAATAAATCGCGCAAACAATGGTGATTAAATCTAGCAATCGCTTGACTCGGATCACGTCAAATCATGCAAATTATTATTGTTGTTATACTTTGTTCTCAAATGGTTAATGTTAACAACATCAGCATTGCGTGACTACGTGTATTTAGTGTGTATTTGTGTTACCTGTAGATTTTAATTTCTGTAGTCTTATCTCTAACGTTAATTTGCCATAACATAAAATCCGCCATCAAAATGATAAGTTTAATTATTCCAGCTGCTGTGAGAAAAGGCTATAAATTATCCGTTACCAGCAGAATTCCTCACATGATATAGCTACTAGCTGCATGCTTGAATTTCCCATAGAAACCACCAGTACCACTTGAATTAAAAAAGGCTACGGACTGCAGCTTTAAATTCAGATCTCTGCTCAAAAAATGGGTGACAGTTAACAGATTAAAATGTATTTGCTATCAAGACAAGACTGAATACACTTATTCAAGATCTGAATATAACTGAAAACAGGTGTGAAATTTACAATGCAGTTTTTTTTTTTTCAATTTTAGACATTTCTACTGTGGCAAAATGCTGATTAAGCAAATAGATTTTTTTTTTGCAGTGTATTTGGTAGTGATGGATTCAGCACAATCCCTATACAGTACAACTGACCTATTACAGGAATCACCATCAATATCTTCTGAGAAGAATCTTACAACACAGATACAGTCACTGTGAATCATTACGGACATGTGATTCAACCATGACATATTGATGAGTCTGTCTAATGATTTCACCATAGTGTGTCAAACGTTTAACGTTCAGAACAGAGCTTTTCACACCTCTCACATCTGCGTCTGTGTCGGACGCCCCACGGGACCCTGAGTTTTTCAGCTAAATGTTTTACAGAAGAGCAGATGCTCCAGACACCATCTGTTATGAAAGCAATGTGCTTCCAAACAAATATACTGCCACTGTAAACATACTATAATATGTACTTATGAAGTGTGAAACAAAACTAAGTCGTTTGACACATTGTCATCACTATACCTCATTATGTTTTACGTTTATTTCAACAAATACCATCAGTTTGTTGTCGGTCTTAAAATGGTTTGCCTCTTATTTGGAATGTAGATCCTTTTCAGTGAAGATTGGTTACTATTTTTATGCTTCAGCATCTATTACCTGTGGGGTCCCACATGGCTCTATATTGGGTCCAGTCCTGTTTTCATTGTACATGCTCCCTTTAGGAATGATTTTTAAGAAGTATGTTATTTCTCAATCATCCCAATGCCATATTCTGGAGGAAGTAAAGCTGTGGATGGCTGAAAACCTCATTCTTTTAAATGAAAATAAAATAAAATAAAACAGAAATTATTATCTTTGGTTGCACAGCTAGTGCCGGATAGTAAACGATAACTTAGGCCCAGGGTACCTGCATTATCAAGTAAAGAAAATGTAAATCACATTAACTTTTTTAAATATATATTTTGCATTTGTTTGATCATTTTATGTACTAAATATTAGATTTAGAAAGGATTTAGAAACCCATATTATCAGAAAACTGTAGCGTATAATATATAGGTATGTGTGTATTTGTGTAATGAAACTCTGAAAAGTAAAGAACGATGCATTAAGTATTTATTAAATTAGGAAAATGCATAAAAAGCAAACCAAATTTTCACATTTTATAAATGAGATTAACTAAATACAAATAAACAAAAATGCGGAAAACTGATGAAATTGACATATTTTTTCTTTTTTCTTCTCTTCTGGCATAATATTGTTAAAAATGTGAATATTTAATACTTCTTGTGCTTGTAGCATTTTAACAAAATAATAAAATGAAATAAAGTGCATTGCATTGTAGGATGCAGCAACTTGCCAAAAAAATACAAAACATACAAAAAATGCACTAAAATCGTGTAGGTGGGGAGTTAGCAAGCTATTGTGACAGAAATCTGCTGCCGTGTGTGTCGAGCAGCATCTGTGAATCAGGGATCAGCGAATGAGATCAGTCAGACTGATCCCAGCGCAGCGTCTGGCCTGTACAGATGAGTGAGGTCAGAAAACACTGTTTTTGTGCCCACACGTTATGTAAAAAACAGCGAATCCTCTGCTGCTCAGTATTACAGAATGCTCCGGCAAATCCATTGACCTTATTCAACATCTGAACCCCTGTGGGAGGGAAATACTACAGTAAATCCTGTGTTATTGTTTTTTAATTTTCAATATAGTGTTTGGTATGTAGGAGATTGGCCTACTGTCACGCTCGTGGTAAGTGCAAGGAAGCACGGCAACGGAGGATTGACTAATACACAGGAATTTATTTAACAAGGCAGGATTCAACCAGGGCACGAAACGTTAAAGACGAACAAGGACAGGACTGACACAGAGGGAATTTATACAGAGTAGCACATGAGGATAATTGGGGAGGCACAGGTGATAGACATAACGATTACAAGACACAGGTGTAGACGATGAACTAATAACAAGGAGGAAATCAAAACAGAACCACATGGCAAATGACAGGACAAAAACAAGGAACATGTGACAAATGACAGAACTAAATGAAAACAAGGAACATGTGACCAAGACAGGACCGGGGAACAGAATAAACAGATAAACAGATAGACATGATTATGACACCTACATGTTTAAACTTAAAATAAATAAGAGACATGTATACTACACTCTAAAAAAACACTGGGTTAAAAACAACCCAGTTGGTCGGGCAAAAGGGTGGCTAAACACATGTTGGGTTAATTTTACCCAGCAAATTGGGTTGTTTATTTAATAATGGGTTGATTCATTTTTATTATAATACTAGCTTCTTCTTTTTTTACTTTATACATGAATTAATGTTTACGGATTAACTTAAATCTTCTAAGCTTTTTTTAAATACTCCACACAACCACTAGTTTGCGCGATAATTCCTTTATTTTCAACCCAAACACTGGGTTGTTACGTCTGACCCAGGATCTGGGTAACACAAAAACTACCCAAACACTGGGTTGTTATGGCTGACCCAGGATCTGGTTAACACAAAAACTACCCAAACACTGGGTTGTTATGGCTGACCCAGGATCTGGTTAACACAAAATCTACCCAATCACTGGGTTGTTACATCTGACCCAGGATCTGGGTAACACAAAAACTACCCAAACACTGGGTTGTTATGGCTGACCCAGGATCTGGGTAACACAAAAACTACCCAAACACTGGGTTGTTACATCTGACCCAGGATCTGGGTAACACAAAAACTACCCAAACACTGGGTTGTTACGTCTGACCCAGGATCTGGGTAACACAAAAACTACCCAAACACTGGGTTGTTACGTCTTACCCAGGATCTGGGTAACACAAAAACTACCCAAACACTGGGTTGTTATGGCTGACCCAGGATCTGGGTAACACAAAAACTACCCAAACACTGGGTTGTTACGTCTGACCCAGGATCTGGGTAACGCAAAAACTACCCAAACACTGGGTTGTTACGTCTGACCCAGGATCTGGGTAACACAAAAACTACCCAAACACTGGGTTGTTACGTCTTACCCAGGATCTGGGTAACACAAAAACTACCCAAACACTGGGTTGTTATGGCTGACCCAGGATCTGGGTAACACAAAAACTACCCAAACACTGGGTTGTTACATCTGACCCAGGATCTGGGTAACGCAAAAACTACCCAAACACTGGGTTGTTACGTCTGACCCAGGATCTGGGTAACACAAAAACTACCCAAACACTGGGTTGTTACGTCTGACCCAGGATCTGGTTAACACAAAAACTACCCAATCACTGGGTTGTTACATCTGACACAGGATCTGGGTAACACAAAAACTACCCAAACACTGAGTTGTTATGGCTGACCCAGGATCTGGGTAACACAAAAACTACCCAAACACTGGGTTGTTACGTCTGACCCAGGATCTGGGTAACACAAAAACTACCCAAACACTGGGTTGTTACATCTGACCCAGGATCTGGGTAACGCAAAAACTACCCAAACACTGGGTTGTTACGTCTGACCCAGGATCTGGGTAACACAAAAACTACCCAAACACTGGGTTGTTACATCTGACCCAGGATCTGGGTAACGCAAAAACTACCCAAACACTGGGTTGTTACGTCTGACCCAGGATCTGGTTAACACAAAAACTACCCAATCACTGGGTTGTTACATCTGACACAGGATCTGGGTAACACAAAAACTACCCAAACACTGAGTTGTTATGGCTGACCCAGGATCTGGGTAACACAAAAACTACCCAAACACTGGGTTGTTACGTCTGACCCAGGATCTGGGTAACACAAAAACTACCCAAACACTGGGTTGTTATGGCTGACCCAGGATCTGGGTAACACAAAAACTACCCAAACACTGGGTTGTTACGTCTGACCCAGGATCTGGGTAACACAAAAACTACCCAAACACTGGGTTGTTACATCTGACCCAGGATCTGGTTAACACAAAAACTACCCAAACACTGGGTTGTTACGTCTGACCCAGGATCTGGGTAACACAAAAACTACCCAAACACTGGGTTGTTACGTCTGACCCAGGATCTGGGTAACACAAAAACTACCCAAACACTGGGTTGTTATGGCTGACCCAGGATCTGGGTAACACAAAAACCACCCAAACACTGGGTTGTTACGTCTGACCCAGGATCTGGTTAACACAAAAACTACCCAAACACTGGGTTGTTATGGCTGACCCAGGATCTGGGTAACACAAAAACTACCCAAACACTGGGTTGTTACGTCTGACCCAGGATCTGGTTAACACAAAACTACCCAAACACTGGGTTGTTATGTCTGACCCAGGATCTGGTTAACACAAAAACTACCCAAACACTGGGTTGTTACATCTGACCCAGGATCTGGGTAACGCAAAAACTACCCAAACACTGGGTTATTACATCTGACCCAGGATCTGGTTAAAACAAAAACAACCCAAACACTGGGTTGTTACATCTGACCCAGGATCTGGGTAACGCAAAAAAACTACCCAAACACTGGGTTGTTACGTCTGACCCAGGATCTGGGTAACGCAAAAACTACCCAAACACTGGGTTGTTACATCTGACCCAGGATCTGGGTAACGCAAAAACTACCCAAACACTGGGTTGTTACGTCTGACCCAGGATCTGGGTAACACAAAAACCACCCAAACACTGGGTTGTTACGTCTGACCCAGGATCTGGTTAACACAAAACTACCCAAACACTGGGTTGTTATGTCTGACCCAGGATCTGGTTAACACAAAAACTACCCAAACACTGGGTTGTTACATCTGACCCAGGATCTGGGTAACGCAAAAACTACCCAAACACTGGGTTATTACATCTGACCCAGGATCTGGTTAAAACAAAAACAACCCAAACACTGGGTTGTTACATCTGACCCAGGATCTGGGTAACGCAAAAACTACCCAAACACTGGGTTGTTACGTCTGACCCAGGATCTGGGTAACACAAAACTACCCAAACACTGGGTTGTTATGGCTGACCCAGGATCTGGGTAACACAAAACTACCCAAACACTGGGTTGTTATGGCTGACCCAGGATCTGGGTAACACAAAACTACCCAAACACTGGGTTGTTACGTCTGACCCAGGATCTGGGTAACACAAAACTACCCAAACACTGGGTTGTTATGGCTGACCCAGGATCTGGGTAACACAAAAACCACCCAAACACTGGGTTGTTACGTCTGACCCAGGATCTGGGTAACACAAAACTACCCAAACACTGGGTTGTTACGTCTGACCCAGGATCTGGGTAACACAAAAACTACCCAAACACTGGGTTGTTACATCTGACCCAGGATCTGGTTAACACAAAAACCACCCAAAACTGGGTTGTTACATCTGACCCAGGATCTGGGTAACGCAAAAACTACCCAAACACTGGGTTGTTACGTCTGACCCAGGATCTGGGTAACACAAAACTACCCAAACACTGGGTTGTTACATCTGACCCAGGATCTGGGTAACACAAAACTACCCAAACACTGGGTTGTTACATCTGACCCAGGATCTGGTTAACACAAAACTACCCAAACACTGGGTTGTTACGTCTGACCCAGGATCTGGGTAACACAAAACTACCCAAACACTGGGTTGTCACATCTGACCCAGGATCTGGTTAACACAAAACTACCCAAACACTGGGTTGTTACGTCTGACCCAGGATCTGGGTAACACAAAAACCACCCAAACACTGGGTTGTTACGTCTGACCCAGGATCTGGTTAACAAAAAACTACCCAAACACTGGGTTGTTACGTCTGACCCAGGATCTGGTTAACACAAAAACTACCCAAACACTGGGTTGTTACGTCTGACCCAGGATCTGGTTAACACAAAAACTACCCAAACACTGGGTTGTTACATCTGACCCAGGATCTGGGTAACGCAAAAACTACCCAAACACTGGGTTGTTACGTCTGACCCAGGATCTGGTTAAAACAAAAACAACCCAAACATTGAAAAAATATCCCAATAAATGACCCAAAAGGCTCAACCCAGGACTTGCCAAGATTTTTTTTAGAGTGTACTTAAAATGCATACTACTTTAAAAAAGGGCCAAATAAATACATACACAAATACTTTTTTTAAAAAAAAAAGATTTTTTGTTTTCTTTCAGGAAGTCCAGAACTCAAAACATTGGCATGACAAACAGAAAACAGATTGAGCTGCTGGATCACTGGAGGCCAGTGGATTGTGTCCCAAAATCCTTTGAGCTGCCTATCTAGACAGCATTCTTGGGAGTCCTAAGTGTATGTGCTGCCCAAAAACACTAATGTGCTGGAGCGAAATGCTGCTCACACACATATAATACCCCAAATTAAACTCGTAAGGCGCACATAAGACGCATTAAATGCAGCAGCCGGTGTGTGTGGAGGAGGAGCGAGAGGAGGAGACAGTTAAACATCCCCGAGACAGAGAGAGAGGACGACATGAATGAACAACGCCGAGAGAGAGGGAGATGTTGATGCTAAAGGGAGCGGACGCGCTCGCAGCGAATCATTCGTGTGGATCTCGCGCACGTTCCTCAATGACGTCACGAGCGTGCCGTCGTGCTTCCAGCTTTCAGGCTTCTGCGGGATGCGAGTGTTGTGAAGCCTCGTCCAGCCTCTGAGACGCGCGATACGAGCTGGATAATGATGAGCACCAAGCGCGAGGCGTCCTGATGACTGAGTCTCGGTGGATCCGAGTGGATTGAGACTCCTCTGATCCTCACAGCAGCATCTCCAACCGACACGACATGGATGATTCGGGAATAATCAGGCGCAGGAGACTGCAGGTCAGATCCACATCCTTTCACACAGCTTTACCATGTTTTCTGGACATGTACCATGGCAATACCGTGGTTTTTGTCCATGTATAGGGGTAGTACCATAGTAGAAGGGCATTGGTGTAAGAATATGGTAAACATTCAGTACTATGGTATATTAAAAAAAACAAAAAACATGTTTCTATCTGAGATACTCTGGACCATATAAGGACAGACTAACCAATAGGGAGTGGTATTCTTTGAAATACCATGGTAGTCATTGAATACCATGTTTTCTAAGCATGTACCGTAGTAAAACCATGTTTTCTAAGCATGTACCATAGTAATATTGTGATTTTTGGCCATTAGTACCATGGTATTCTTTGAAATACCATGGTAGTCATTCAATACCATGTTTTCTAAACATGTACCATAGTAAAACCATGTTTTGTAAACATGTACCATAGTAATATTGTGATTTTTGACTATTAGTACCATGGTATTCTTTGAAATACCATGGTAGTCATTCAATACCATGTTTTCTAAGCATGTACCACTTTAAAACCATGTTTTGTAAACATGTACCATAGTAAAACCATGTTTTGTAAACATGTACCATAGTAATATTGTGATTTTTGACTATTAGTACCATGGTATTCTTTGAAATACCATGGTAGTCATTCAATACCATGTTTTCTAAGCATGTACCACTTTAAAACCATGTTTTCTAAACATGTACCATAGTAAAACCATGTTTTGTAAACATGTACCATAGTAAAACCATGTTTTCTAAACATGTATCATAGTAATATTGTGATTTTTGGCCATTAGTACCATGGTATTCTTTGAAATACCATGGTAGTCATTTAATACCATGTTTTCTAAACATGTACCACTTTAAAACCATGTTTTCTAAACATGTACCATAATAAAACCAAGTTTTGTAAACATGTACCATAGTAAAACCATGTTTTCTAAACATGTACCATAGTAAAACCATGTTTTCTAAACATGTACCATAGTAAAACCATGTTTTCTAAACATGTACCATAGTAAAACCATGTTTTCTAGGCATGTGTCATAGTAATATTGTGATTTTTGGCCATTAGTACCATGGTATTCTTTGAAATACTATGGTAGTCATTCAATACCATGTTTTCTAGGCATGTACCATAGTAAAACCATGTTTTCTGGGCATGTGCCATAGTAATATTGTGATTTTTGGCCATTAGTACCATGGTATTCTTTGAAATACCATGGTAGTCATTCAAAACCATGTTTTCTAAACATGTACCACTTTAAAACCATGTTTTCTAAACATGTACCATAATAAAACCATGTTTTCTAAACATGTACCATAGTAAAACCATGTTTTCCGGGCATTTGCCATAGTAATATTGTGATTTTTGGCCATTAGTACCATGGTATTTCAAAAAATATTAAAAAAGTCATTCAATACCATGTTTTCTAAGCATGTACCATATTAAAACCATGTTTTCTGGCCATTAGTACCATGGTATTTGTGGAAATTCCTTGGAGTAAGATGGTAAATAAAGGTTGTTCTGTATATATTGGACCATATAAGGACAATCTAACCAATGGAGAGTGGTATTCCTGAAAATAACATGGTAAATATACATGGTAATCAATGATATCCACGTACTATGCAATTAGTTTGTTTTTCTGGATGTGCTTGTACATGTACTATGGTAATACTGTGTTTTGGCCATATATAGGGGTTTACCATGGTATTATTTTAAAGCATTCTGAGGTAACATGGTAAATGAATATGGTAAACATTTAGGATTATGGTATATATCAAAAATACTATTGTATTACTATCTGATTGGACCACATAAGGACAGTCTAACCAATGGAAAGTGGTATTATTTGAAATACCATGGTAATCATTCAATTTTAGTGTGTTTTTCTGGATATGTGCAACAGTAATACCATGTTTTTTGGCAATAACATTGTATTCTTTGAAGTACCTTTGAGGTTTTTTTAAAAATAACACCATGGCAACTCCGTGTGTTCAGAGGAGTTTATCTGAATCTTTGCTGGGACGTTTGTGTGTGTGTGTGTGTGTGTGTGTCGACATCAGAAACCGCTTGTGTATCTAGAGTTTCACAATGAGTTAAACAGTCTGATATGATATCACACACACACACACACACACACAGTCATCAGTAGACAGTCTTTCATGAGGTCTGAGATATGAAGAGAGAGAGAGAGATGGACGGTCTGTGTGTTTTCTGAGAATTTCAGCCAATAATCGACCACAAAAACACAACAATACACGATTATATTTTGCATAGATTAAGCTTTTTTTAGAGCATGTTTTTTTGTGTTCGTTCTGCATACACTATTTTCATCACAATTGACCGTTCGCAAAGACCCGCCCCCTTTAGTTACTGTTGCTATGCGCTCTCACGCCACACATCATGTTCTCACGGAGTGAAAAATACATTGCGGAGCAAAGAGGACACTGACAACGTGTGAAACAGTTTCATATTTAAAATATTGTAATTTTTTAAAGAAGTTTAATCAATAAATAGCGTCTAGTGTGTCTTTAATGTGTCGTGACAGATCGCTGTAGCTCCTCGTGAACCGATCATCTCTTCATACTAGTTCATTTATAGCATCAAATAAACATGAATGAACATCAGAATGTTGTTTCAACCGCGGAAAGACGCGAGTACACATTAATTTTTCAAGTTCAAGTTCACCAAACCTGCTTTATCGGACAAAATGGCAGATTCTGGGTTACGATTGGTCAGATCGCCTGTCAATCAAACTGTCGGCGAAGGATCAATTAAGCACATTTTCCTCCAAATTGTCATTATTATAATTCAAAAATGATCACTACAGTACAGGAAGAAAATCCTTTTAAATCAGCACCACAAATACTGCCAACCATTTTACAATTTAAATAACATATCAATATTTTATCAGTTTCAGAGATTGTTTGAGATTTACAGTAATGAAAATAATAAAAAAAATTAACCAAAAAGTACGAAGATAAACCATATTTTAACATTTTAAAACCATCGTTGCGAAGATTATTTGACATTTACACTAATGGAAATTTTGAATAAATAATGTCAGAATGCCAAAGAAAATCCGTGCCTAAAATGTTTCATTTATGCCGAGTGTGACTGTCTTTCTCAGACACGACAGGTTTTTTGCTCAGTGTGAGAATAGTCGTCCCTCGGGTGTCTTCTGTCCGTCGCTCACACACTCATTTGTGTTAACACCCCCTCCCACCGCACTGTTACTGCCATATGGTGCAACACACCGTCTCAGAGGTCAAAGGTCACTCCCATCATGCAGCAGCGTGCCGCATGCACACTAAGGTGTATCCATACGTGTTCATCATTTTTGATGATATTTTTAGTGATGCACCGAAAATAATTTCATACCAAAACCAAAATTAAATATTTCATTTAGCTGAAAACTGTGTTTTTATTAAATGATCAATTAATTAAGCACATTTATTTCATAATATTTGTTTTACAAACATATAAAGCTGCAATATGTCAAATTTTGGTAGTATAATATCCAAAATCCACTGCGCCAGTGTTATATATTTTGATAGCAGAGTACATACAATATTCCAAATGTTTCCAACTATTTGTGAATCATGAGAAAATCGCAGTTTTAACCAAAGATCCGGGACGTGTGCAAGTGTTTTATATTTTCATTGGTACATTTATAACACTATACTTAATATTGTATTACCTTTGCATCAAATTACAAAAATAACTAATAATAACTAATTTAATAATTAACTCTGCCTTGAGGGTGTTTCTAATACGACTGTCTTCCGTTATCAATCGCTCTCTATTTTTTCCTCTTTTTGAAAGTTTTTCCTTTCCTATTTGCGCAAATGGAAACACAAAAAAATATATTTAACGACGACTTTCGCTTCTGAGAAACCCGAAATGTGAAATGGGTCTCTCTTTTCCCAGTTCACCAGCCACTTATGTTTATGTATTTTGGATAAAAAATGGATAAATTTATGTGATGTAAATCCGACAGATCCTCTGAATTTTGGAGCAAACTCATCGCGTGTTATATCCACTAACATGATCATTATAAAGGTGTTTAAACGACAAAACACATTCACTTCCATATATTTGACAATCGGAATATATCATATAATTCATGATATAGTTTGTGCATGTCAAAAAAGGAAAAACGCAAAAAATAACGCAATACCTGTCATAGTGTGGCTGCTTGATGCATCACCGAGAAATTAATAGCCGTTCTTAAATATTGGTCATAATTTCGGTGGCGCCGGCTGTGGAGACTCCTAACACCACTCTACCATTAAGTCATTAATGGTCCATGTTCAGTATCAGTGGTCCGTGTCCATTCAGTATCATCTGTGTACTTCAGAACAAAGCCATTTTCACGACATGTTTGTGTAGAGAATAAACAGTAGGGTGAAAGTTCACATCCTTCTGGCGAACTAGTGGAGAAAGAAACCCGTGCCGAGAAAGTATTATTTATTTTCACTCTTTGTGTCCTGTAGTCTATAATCTATCCCACTAAGTTTTTACTCTACTTATTAAGATGTGAGGTTGAATTGTTTATTTTGTGAATTAGTTTGTTTCGTTGTAAATATAAAAGCGTGACAGTGGTATTTCCCAACTCGTAAACTCTGGGCTTCAACAAAATCCCGAGCTTCCCACTCGTATTTACTACTTTGTGGTGGTGTCCATGTGCATTCAACTTGTAAATACGATCTGTGCGACACGAGAAGAGAAAATGTAACGAATACTTCATGTAGTGCATATATTTATCAAAATGCACCTATATAGAGTTATTTTTCTAGCTAACTAATAAGTTATGGACACTGAATGGCTTTAGAAATATTGCTGTAGAAATATCGTTCATGTTAACTAATGTTAACAAATGAAACCTTATTGTAAGGTGTTCCGAAACATCCTTGTCTTACTGTTGTTCCCTGTGTTTCTCTGAATCCCGTTTTACCAGTGTAACACCGTTCTTAAGAATGAGAAGAATGAGGCGGGAACCTGCGAAGATTCAACGTAACTTTATTTATCAAATAAATAAACAAACAACAAAACGAAAGTAAAAGGGCAGCAGTCTCTGTGAGGAACACACAAACAAACGTAATAAAAACACAACATAAAATCCAGGCCTGGTCCTCTCTCGTCCTTCACTGTCGTCGCTCCTCGTTTATGCTTCCGGAGCTCCTCCGTGAGAGATACGAGACCGGTGTAGCGCGCAGCTGACGCTCATCAATCACGTCACCGGCCTCGTGCCGTTCCCTCATGGCTCTCGCCCGCCCTGCTCATCACACACCGTTCTTAAGTATGGGAAGAACGAGGCGGGAACCTGCGAACATTCAACGTAACTTTATTTATCAAATATAGTCATCAAACAACAAAACGAAAGTAAAAGGGCGGCAGTCTCCATGAGGAACACACAAACGTAATAAAAACACAACATAAAATCCAGGCCTGGTCCTCTCTCGTCCTTCACTGTCGTCGCTCCTCGTTTATGCTTCCAGAGCTCCTCCGTGAGAGATACGAGACCGGTGTAGCGCGCAGCTGACGCTCATCAATCACGTCACCGGCCTCGTGCCGTTCCCTCATGGCTCTCGCCCGCCCTGCTCATCACACACCGTTCTTAAGTATGGGAAGAACGAGGCGGGAACCTGCGAACATTCAACGTAACTTTATTTATCAAATATAGTCATCAAACAACAAAACGAAAGTAAAAGGGCGGCAGTCTCCATGAGGAACACACAAACGTAATAAAAACACAACATAAAATCCAGGCCTGGTCCTCTCTCGTCCTTCACTGTTGTCGCTCCTCGTTTATGCTTCCGGAGCTCCTCCGTGAGAGATACGAGACCGGTGTAGTGCGCAGCTGACGCTCATCAATCACGTCACCGGCCTCGCGCCGTTCCCTCACGGCTCTCGCCCGCGCTGCTCGTCACAACCAGCTATAATATGATATGATTTTCTAATATCGATCTAGATTAGTGCAAAATCTCTCATAGCAGCCACCGAGCGAAGAAACAGAGTAACATTAAAATATAGCTTTCAACAATAAAACTTTAATATATTAGCTCATCCATGAGCATGATTTCTTTCCCATTGGATTGCTTTTCTTCGGCTGTGGAGGTGAAGACGACAACTCCCATGATTCCACGCTCAATCACGGCGTTATCAAGCTACGCCTTTGTTTTAAATAAGCGGCGAAAATAGTGGCATAGTGGAAAATTACATATTGTGCCTTTAAGGAAGTATTTCTATAAAGCAGTTCATCAGACTTCTGTCAGTATGCTGAGAAAACTTTATTTATTTTAATAATTTAAAGTAATGAGTCATTTGTTTCATAATCAACAAGTTTTACGAACATTTATAGTGCAGTTTTAATATCAACTTTTTAATAACAGAATTGTGTTTCTGCTCCAATTTCTTGTTGAGAAAAAACTTTTAAACAGTAGCTGTAATAAAAACATGTTTTCATGACAGATTTATTCAGACATACATCAGATAATGAGGACATCGTAACAGGTTAAGTAAAAAACTAAAAATATAACGAAAATGTAATAATAATTCAGGAACAAAATACTTATTTTTCTAGCTAACTAACGAGCCATGGACACTTACTGTAAAAAACATTGTAAATAATTGGAGTTTGTTTTTCTACTTCAAAATTTTGTGTTTAATTCAATGTAATTATTTTATTATTTGAGTGAAAATTGTTTCTATACCAATATTTTTCAGTGTGTCTTTCCTGAGGTAAACTCATTTTTACCATTTTTGGAGCTTGAGAGCGTCCGTCCTCGTGTCCGTCTCTTTTATCGACCCTCGAGACTGGTGTGTTTTGCTTTGACTCGGACTCCAGCAGATTTCCGGCTGATCTCATTTAATCACTGAAGGCATCTGATGCACATTTTCTCCTGATGCAGAGAGCCATTAGTAAAAATAGTTGGAGGAAATCCCGAAAATCCCGGCAGAAGGCGCAGCGATAACTCACAGGCTGTTTTGCGTTCTGTTGGCTGGCACGCGGGCGGGACGCTCTTAGGTTAATGATGCTCAGATTATGGGGTTGGCGCAGTAAATGATGGGTTTGCACCAAACAGCGGGCAGGAGGCCCAGCTTGTGCCATTTCATTAAAGCTCAGACTCCTCATCGTTATTCAGCCGGATCATCTGGAAGTAGAATCCACGATGATCAGACTCCTGTTTAAAAGAGAAATATAATATGTATAAGTAGATTTTGACATTTTCTGAAGAAAGTGGTGCTTAAACTCACTGCCTTCAAACGTAATTGCTGTAAGTAAAGTGTCAAAAGATTTATAATTCACCCTAATGTTATTATGATAATTAATTGTGATAATTTGCTTTTTTAACTGTAATATTCAAGGCATGTCTGTGTTGAGGACTCAGTACATGACTCACGGTCCATTACAGCAGCTGAAGTGCTTTTCTCGGCTGATCTCTGCTCACAGTTTGTTCTCGTTCGGCTCCATCTGTCCACTCGAGTTCGCCGGGCTGCTCTTCTCCGGAGGCAGGGTTTCTGGGAAGCTTTTACAGCATTTAAGGATGGAAAACTCAATTACTGTCTAAAATTAAACACGTGAGTCACAGTGAAACAAACAGACAGCGCGAGTGCCACGTCTTTCTTTAGAAAAACAAGTCATGAGCTTTAGCCTTCTGTTGCTGGACGTGAAAGGTTAATTTAATGAACATGACGCCTCATGAATTTATAATGCCGAAAATGAATACATGTTTTCATTGCCAGATATTTTGGTATCGTCACTTCAAGCCTCAGTAAAATTAAGTCTCTGTTGACAAAACTATTCATCATATAACATTAATGAGAAAGTTAAATGAGTATCTCAGAATGATTCTGCTCACTGAAAATGAAAGTCGGAAGCGAAATACGGTACTCTTTAAATTTAGTTTCATTTCGTGATACTTTACTTCATTGAAGTCTAAGAAGAGCTCCAGTATTTTATATGCTAAATACAAAACAGATGAGAAAATGCTTAAAAACCTCTCAAAAGATATGAGCAATCTTATTTTAGTATCATTGAGAAATAGAGTATAATAGACTATTATAGTATAGTACTTTTTTTTTCACTTTAATTGTTGGTAAAGTATTAGTAATTTTGTTTTGTGTTTTTGTCATCTTTGTTAGTTTTAAAAAAAAAATGTCTGTATTGTTATTCATTTTATTTCAATTTAATTACAGTAGTACATAAAGTAAAAATGAAAATGAGAAATGTTTCCTTGGTAACTAGTTCAAATAAAACAAGTTTAAGTTTATTTTTATATGTATATTATCATGATTCAGTTAAAGTTTGTTATATAGCATGTAACATTTTTTATGGTTTTAGATTTCGTTGACTATAATAACCCTGGATTTCAATATATTTATCAGCATTTTACCATTATATACAACTTCATATTATGTATTTACTACATAAATAAATTCTTTCACATTTAAATTAAAAGTGTTAGCAATTAAAATCTCAATATATTGCAGGTGTGGTTGCACAAATTTGATTTTTAATTTAAATTAAAGTGTAAGGAATATATTTTTAAATGATTGATATTTTTTAGAGCTTAAGCTCTCAAGACGTAATGAAAAAAGCATTATCTCAAAGTTTCAGTGAAATAATGTCTTCTGTCATGAAACTCTTGATGGTGCAGGGTGACAGGTCTCTATAGGGCACAGCTGATTGGTTTCTGCTGTATCAGTACCCAATGAGCTCGCTGCTCAACCTTCAAATACTTGGTCAGCATTTGCTGTAGCAGTTTGCAGCTCGCTTTCAGAAACCCTCCTCCTTCCCCAGCTCCACCTGTATAGAGCAGTTCTTACTTTCTCACAGCAGTGTGTCATGTGTCTTATATACTTGGAGTTGAAAGGTTAAAAAACTTATACCTCCAAGTTTATAGAAACCCATTGAGAGTGAAAAGCTTGAATTTGTGAGGTTAAAAAAGTCAGAACTTAGAGTTTATATCTCACAATTTTGATAAAAAAGTAATTGTGAGTTATCAACTTGGAATTGTGAGTCAGAATTTCAAGTTTATATATTACAATTCTGAGAAAAAAGTAATTGCGAGTTCTAAACTTGGAATTACTAGGGTAACAACAGCAGCAGAAGCATAGCAGATCTTTTCCGCTAAGAGCAAACATATAAACGCTGTCATATCCATTACTATACCAAACACTCTGAGAGAGTTGTCATGACAGAAATTATATTTGAGAAACATTGTTTTGCCGTTTTGCTTTATGGTGCTTACTTAAAAATGCACTTAAAAGAACGACAGAACAGAACGAGGCAGGAAAAAAGAAAATAAATGTGTGAGTGTGTATTCTGACACACGTGCTGTAATACTCTTGGGGTCGTGATCTCTCAGGTTATTTACAGTATAATTAGCCTGTCAGGTCAGTCAGACGAAGTTAAACCATAGTCGATAGAGATGTAGACTGAGCCACGGTGTTTAAGAGCCTCTGGAGGGATCATTCACAGGGCGACCCGATGTAAATGTGTCAGCAGCACACTTCACACCAGAGCCTGTGTTGTCATGGAAACACACGTATTTACTGATGATCAATAAGAAACATGGAAGCAGATGAGAGCGCAGCGATGCGCCTTTTGATCTGTCAGTCGATGCTAAATGAACGTCTTCTAAAAATGCAAGACAAAACTTCTGGAAGTATTCTGATAGAGACTTTTCCTTTCTTATTGTAATAAGTGAAGATATTGATGGCCACTTTCAGCCCTGTTCAGCTTTAATATGCTAAAACCTTCTGGAACATTCAAATAGCTGCTTTTGATTTTTTGTAAACGTTTTCTTGGTTTATTTTTGGTTTGGTTTTTGTAGCTGTTCACAAAATCTGTTTATGTCTGTTTGATCAAGTGAATCTCATGACAACATCTCCAGGAAATTGTTCACACACTTTTAACTTAAAAGCTTTCATTACTTTTTGATTCTTATGTTACTTGGAAAAAACACAATGATCATATACATACATTTAAATCATGACAGCTGTTATTGAATATGGCAATGTTAATGTATTTGGTCATGGCAGACTGGATCTGTTATGCTGCTGTTTATTGCTGCTGCAGAGCAAGTATGGACTTACTGTTAATAGATACAAATACATTCGTAAATCCTGTAGCATATCTAGGCAGGTGGAGCTGGGGAAGGTGGAGGTCCTCCCTCAGAGGTTTCTGCTGTGGTGAAATACCTGCACATGATCTTGACAGGTTTCATCTCTAGATTGTGTTCCTGTGTGAATGTTGTAAAAAGAGGCACATTAATTCTGAAAGCACACACATGTCCAAGGACATCTGAGCGCTCCTATTGATTGGTGATCAATGTCAATTAATGCTAATGATGTTTGTTGATTAAAACTGTTGCAAGCTATTTCTTTTTTGATGAGTAACATAACCTGCATAAGATGTTTCCATTGAAATATGAATATTTTATATTATTTTGTTTAAATATTTTGGCTAAAGGAGACTTCCAGTAATTGCAAATTATATACTTGGAGTTGAAAGGTTAAAACGTTTATACCTCCAAGTTTATAGAGAAAGTCATTTTTATCTGAGAAAGTCATTGCAAGTTATAAGCTTGCATTTGTGAGGTTAAAAAAGTCAGAACCTTTATATCTACTTTATATACTTTAATAAGTTTATATCTTACAATTCTGAGAAAAAAGTAATTGCGAGTTATAAACTTGGAATTGCGAGATTAAAAAATTCAAAATTCCAAGATTATATCTTACAATTGTTACATATATAGCTGTTCTGGACTCTGTTTGTTGTCATGTTTCACATGTGCTCTTTGGGTTTTTTTTTTTCCCGCCACTCGTTAGTCATCATCTTCATTAGCTGTGTCTTGTTAATTATCTTGTTTCTCCCTTTGTTTGCAATTGTATACATTCCCTTGTCAGTTCTCGTTTGTGTAAAGTCGTGTGTTGTGTACTATTACCAAGATTGTTATTAAACAACTTTTTTCCCCCTGAAACGATCGTCTTGTGCTTCACTGGGACCACATCACGTAACAACAGTGCTGAGAAAAAAGTAATTGCGAGATATAAACTTGGAATAGTGTGATTTAAAAAGTCAAAATTCCGAGTTTATATCTGACAATTCTGAGAAAAAATTAATTGCGAGATATAAACTTAGAATTGCGAGATTAAAAAAATCAAAATTCCGAGTTTATATCTGACAATTCTGAGAAAAAATTAATTGCGAGATATAAACTTAGAATTGCGAGATTAAAAAATTAAAAATTCCAAGTTTATAGCTTACAAATTCTGAGAAAAAAGTACTTGCGAGTTATAAACTTGGAATTGCGAGATTAAAAAAATTTAAAAATCCAAGTATAGCTTACAAATTCTGAGAAAAAAGTAATTGCGAGTTATAAACTTGGAATAGTGAGATTTAAAAAGTCAAAATTCCGAGTTTATATCTGACAATTCTGAGAAAAAAGTAATTGCGAGTTATAAACTTGGTATTGCGAGGTTAAACAATTCAGAATTCCAAGTTTATATCTCACAATTCTGAGAAAAAAAGTTGTTATAAACTTTATATCTTTTTTTCTTTATTTATAAATTTGTTATAAAAGTTATAAACTTGGAATTTCAAGAAAAAAGTCAAAATAGTGAGTTTATAAATCACAATTCCCTGGCGGAAACAAGCTTCCATACAATACTGACATCAGATTGGCTGATATGTATTTAGAGGGCGGGGCTTATAGTGTGATTGACAGGATGTAGTTGGTCTAATGCAATATTTTCTTGATACATGGCACTCACAAATCATTCACTGTAAAACCACAAACATGAATCAAGAAAGTAAAAGGAGTAAATTCTGAATCTGCTTGGAGGTTCAGATCTGTTTAACATGTACAGTGTGTTGTTTCTCTCGGTCTGAATGAACATCTGCTGAAGTTCTGCAGACAGAGAGACAGAGAGTCTGTCAGTAAGACGAATGAGAGGATATTATGTGGTTAGTCGTGTGTTCAATCAAAGACATACAGCGAGAGAAATGAAGGACGGGAACGCTGCCAGAACAACATCAGCTTCTCTCATATGCCAAGTGTTTAGTTTGTTTGGTCCAGTGTGTTTTGTCCACAGAAACCGAACAGACGGTTTCATTTGCATTTTTAGAATAACATGTCAAAACTATTTCAAATACAAATTCAGTGACATTCACACACTTCACATTAAACATGAAATAGTTTCTGTCTTTATCTTCGTTTTGTTTGTTATTAACTAGTATTAACGATTAATAAATGATATAAAAATTCATTGCTTTTTTGTTAGTTCATGATCCTTATATTTCTTATAACATATCAACTTTTGATTACATTTTTAATAAGATTTTATGTTACTGTAAAGTGTTTGCGCCTCTTTCTTTTCTGTTAATGATGCTTATTCTGGTATTTTGCACCTAATTTATAAGTGTGATAATGTGCTTATTTCAAACTCCCATCTGATCTCTGTTTTCTCTCTGTGTTTCTCCATCTCCGCCTCTGTCTCGTCATCTTTGTCCCAGAAGGATCTTCCTTTGCCCCGTAAGAACAGCAGGTGAGTCAATTATCAATGATAAGAAGGAGATAAAATGTTTAATATGCATCTTATTATTTGCATTAGATGGCTATATCAGGGTTTGTGTTGAAAACCCCATAACAAATTGGATGTTTCCATCCAAAGTTGGAAAAAAAATTGGAATATCGCATAAAACATTTGCGAATAAAGCAGCGCTCCCATCTCAAGTGTTCAAGAGAACAAAATCGCCATTTCCAGGGAAATTGGTGCAATGTATCTGTTAAAAAAATAGAAGTTGCTGCAATTGTGGAAGAAACGGTGGCTGTCATAAATGAGCGCGTAGACGAAATCCAATCAACTCTTGCATTTGAATACGTGGTGTTGGGGAACGCAATCATGTGCGATGCTTCTGGAAGGGAATTAAACCAAATCATTTTGATGTCAGACTTTGGCTCAAGCATTTCAGAAAAACCAAACCAACATTTGAGATGCTGTGAAGTGCTCTTGGCCCACTAGTTAATCCAGTTATCCAATCACGTCAGGAGTTTTTCGTTTCGCATCGAGGGATTTATCAACGTCCCTTTCAAGAAAGTCTGTTCACTCAGCGGACATATTTACAACAACTCCGACCAAGTCCAATCTGCTTAAATTGGGGAATCCTGAAATCTCAAAAAAAAAAAAAAAAAAGTCACTATTTGGATTTAAATATGCAAATTCTTAAGATTCTATGATTGGATCATTATTGCAGTGATTATTATGTTTCAATACAAGATCTAAACCAAAAACTGACACACCTCTTGATGGAAATAACACCACAACATTTATTTCCATCAAGAGGTACATCAGTTTTTGGTGAAGATCTTGTAAATGGACTATGCAAGACAATCCTGTGGTGCACCTATAATTATAGTATGTTTTTTACATCAAAAATGGTCATAATTTAGAAATAAAAGGTTTGAACGCTCTGTTTAAAGGGGCGTGTCTGCTGTGAGACTTCAGTGTAAACGCCCACTGCTGTGATTGGCTGACATCTTTGCATATGAAATAGCTGGAACTCTCTCAAAAACTTTTACCACGTTTTTACCATAATAGCTCTCAGGGTTAAAAAAAAAGTGTTGATTATAGCACATGGCATTATATTTAGGTCATGGCAAGAAAGGTTGCAGTGATGAACATTGAAGCCGATCACAGACAGTGATCTCGTCTAATTTCTGCACACTAACGAATGCTTTCATCATAACTTACAGTGCAAACTCGATGTAACTAAGAGATTCGTTGAATAAAACGAGTTTTGCTGCGTGTCCAGATAAACAGATAAACTCGCGCTGTTTGATTGACAGCTCCAGCGATTGTAAAGAGAGCGTTCTTTGATCTTACATGTTAGATTTACCAAAGAAACCACAGTGAAATGTACCGAACACATATAAATAAAGTTCAACTGAGACATTCACATTGTTTAAAATAAATATCCATATTCCTAGCATTACACAGTAAAAACCCCAGAGTTAAATCAACTCTGCTCAGATAACATTTGGTCCCGCTCTAAATAGTGTTAAAGTATCACTGAACTAGTGTTAAAATAACACTCTTCAGAGATTGAATGTCTTTTATCTTCAGTTGATTTCATCTAAGACTGCGGCTGAAGTCAGTTGTAGTTCTTGTGTTTCTCTATTCTTTAGTGATTCTGCTTGTTAACAGCAGGTGTTCATCATTAATGTTCAATTATTGCTTAATTAATTGCTTAATTATCTCATTAACTTTAACTCTGCTTCAGTGTTACTTTAACACTATTTAGAGAGGGACCAAATGTTATCTGAGCAGAGTTGATTTAACTCTGGGGTTTTTACTGTGTAGGATCCTTTGAAAGGTAATGTTATTTTTGTCCTGTATCGCTCTTCTCTCCTCGTCATCTCATTAACATGCTAGTGGGCGGAGCTAACGTTGCAATGATGAAGTAGGTGTTGATTTCTTCGTTCGCTGGGCCTGGTGTCAATAAAATTGGACTAACAAGGAAGTTTTCAGTTCTGAAATTTACAGGATATTCTTAAAGTACGATGACCTCATGTATCAAAAGCTCAAGGAAAAGTTGATTTCTCAATTCTTGACCCCTTTAAGAAATGAAAAGCTACACACTTCATCAATTAGGGTTATAAGAACTGTTCCCAAACATACAACAAGCTAGAAACATAATAATCACAGCAATAATGATCCAGATAGACTCCGTCATAGCAAATCAGCAACAAAAACATAAACCGTCCCATTGTTTCTTATTAACAACATTTATCATGATAAATTTTCATAAGGGTTTATTTTGTGTGCTAGCTTTTGTGTTAAGCATCCTTTGTCAGGATGCTTCTCTCTCTGTCCATTTCCCTAAAAGCTTTCTTCATTCACTTGTTTTTTTTTTTTTTTTGTGATTCTTAGTTATATCATCAGCCGTGACCTCTGGGAAAAAGCATATTGCACTTAAATTTAGAAACGCACACACTCTCCCTCAGTAGCATCTTATGAACGGATGCACCGCACCTGCTCCCCCTCTTTCAATGCCCGTCTTGGTATCATCCGCTGCCCTCGAGATTTTACCCAGAATTCCCCCCTGCACTCTGTTTTCCAGTGTGTGAGCAAAGCCAGACGCACCGTTCTCCATCTGATGATGTTTGCGATGCGCGCTGGTAATTTCTGAGCGGCTGCATCTGCTTTGCGCTCTTGATCATGCAGGGAGGCATGTTTCGTCGCACTAAAAGGTGAAATGTCTTTACAATCTGTTTTAAATGCGATTTTACTACACATGAAGATGTCGCCGAGGCCGTTGTTTACCTGGTGACACACTAACTGAATGACCTCAGTGAGTTTAACATGTTAGTCAACGCTGTGATCTTATGTAATGAGATACTTTATGCGTATAGTGGTGTTCGATTGAATCAAAATGTCCATCTTGTGTTTTTGAGCCACAGATTATGGTGTTTGTCTCAAAATGAACAACATTTTACTATTTGTTGAGACTAGTGTTATTAGTCACTAAATCCTGTAAACTTTTTTGACTCGTGAATACTTGTCGATCATTTGAATGCATTAACTTGCGCTTTCTTACATCTTCTAAAGTTTTGGTCTTAAATGCTGAATGTCAATGTAAATGTTGAGGTACACTGTGTCAGACCTCTAATAATGAAGCGTATGCTGATATTAGGAGGTGCTGTAAGCCTGTAAAGTCATAATAATAGTCATAAAAATCACTTTTTCTTTTAATTAAACTTTTTTTTAGATAAAACATTAAGAAAATCTAGATGAAGGCTTCAGAAAGTCTAAATTAGAATTTTTTCTAACTTAGAATAGATTTCAAAAATTCTATTTATATTGGAAATCTAAAGATTTTTTCAGTTGGGAGAAAAAATACTGCAAACAACAGACAAACATCACCTCAAAACATGATGATTTGTTCCTTAAAAGCCTGATGGATCATATTTGATACTCACATTTGATTTCACATGATTTTTCTAATAAACGATGTATGGATAATCAAGTAAAGCAAAGCTAACTTCCATCCAGTAAGTGTTCACCTTGAAATATTACTAACAATATGCAAGTTTTACATTTACTTTATAAAAATCAGTAAAGATTTCACAAACAAAAAACAAAGGACCCCTGAGCTGAAGTAGGGGTTGGCGATATCTCAAAAGTATCATAACGATTTTTTTCCCAGGAAAATCGCATTTGTTTTCATGTTGATTTGACTGTTTTGCAAGTGACTGAGCCGTACAGCCAAACTGATTTCCCTTTTTTAATAATGTTGCCTTACAACGCAACAAAACGAAAAAGAATGACAGACCATTTAGGCCAAAGTAAGGGGTGGGGCTTAGAAGAAAATCTTTATCTCATTATTTTATCTTTGTTATTATAAATAAGAGCAAAGATGTACATTACAAATACTATATAATATACAAAAAGTAATGTGCTTTATTCTTTCACAATAGGTGTATTTAACAGTAGTATTCAAGACACAAATGAATAGACTTCACTTTATAAAATATGTATTTACTGATTCTTATTAAAGCTACTGGAGTTATTCAGTCAAGAACATTGAGTGATTTTCTCTTTGTCTTTTGTTGTTTGATCAAAATTAATGACAAGCAGCAGCAGGTTTATTATTAGGCTGCTGTCACTTTAAGGCCAAATGCATGGATCTAATATACAGACACGCATCTGGTTTTCTCCCAACTGTTTACGTTCACTTAAAACATAACTGATTGTGTTTATATTGTGTGTATTTGACAATTTAAGCACAATGAGGTGCAAAAGATCACTTAGTTTAGTACTCACACGCTGGTTTACAGACTTTTAGTGAAAAAAGTTCTTACAATTATACATTGTTTTTGTTTTTTTACAATTATACTAAAAGGCTTGTACTTGTTAAAAAAAACTATAAACTATATCAATCAGATGACAGAAGGCATGTAGTAGATTGTGTGCAACAGGTGTTGCAGCAAAGCTTTGATCATCGTTCAACTTTGTGTCTCAAATATTACACATTAAGCTTTAAAGAAGAACCAATTACACTCCTTTCACAAGATGTAATATCACTCTCTGGTGTCTCCAGAATGTGTCTGTGAAGTTTCAGCCCACAGATCATTTATTATAGCTTGTCAAATTTGCCCCTATTTGGGCGTGAGCAAAAACACACCGTTTTTGTGTGTGTCCCTTTAAATGCAAATGAGCTGCTGCTCCCGCCCCCTTTCTAGAAGAGGGCGGAGCTTTAACAGCTCAACAACAACAAAGCTGGAGAATCTCACGCTGTCAAAATGAGGATTGTCAGTAACGTGTTCAGCCTTACATTGTTCAAACCGGAGTCGACACTGATGGAGAGACTCAGGAAGAAGTTACAACTTTTAGAACGAAATCCTTTTTTAGCAATCGAGCTTGCCAGGATCAACTTGCAGGATATCCAAGCTAAAGAGACTCTAAATAGTGTTCAGTGCTCGTCTGTGCAGCCAACGACAGAACTGGCACAAGGTTTTTGTTGGGTGGAAACGTGCAGATTAAGGGCTGGTAATATTAAAATAAGATCCCCTTCCTACATCACAGGGAGAGCGAAAGCTGAGTGGCTCATTTTTTCACACGCTTGCAGAGAAAGACTTGCTGTGTTGTCCTTTTTCTCATTTTCTGGGTTGCACCTGGGACCCGATAATAGCACTTCAACACGGAAAAAGTCAGATTTCCATGATATGTCCCCTTAAAGAGTTAAGAAGGGCGCTGTCTCTTTAAGACAGGTCGCTCTGTTCAGGATGATCCCTTAAGGGTTAACAAAGCTTCCGTCTACACCTGTGTGTGTGTGTGTGTGTGTTTTCACTGTGTTGCACTATTTAACATGTTTCCTTATGATGTTGACATCACTGTGACAGACTGCGATCAAATTTCCTAGATCAGATCTTTCTCTTTGGGGTTTTGTTGTCATAGAAGCACCAAAAGACTTCTGATGGATTTAGGACGCCCTTCACACAAACCCTATAAGACTTTATTTAGTCTGTTCATTCAGCATTTTTTCAGTTGCTCTCTGCTCACACACACACACACTGTCTGTAATGGTGTGTAATGGCTCTCATACACTCACTCAAGGCGTATCAAGTAACTCTCGTTCACTCTCACTCCTCCATTAGCTCTCTCTCTCTCTTTATCTCTTTATCTTTATCTCTCTCGCCCAGAGTGCTCTCTCTGTTTCTTCAGAGCGCCGTTACACACCGACTGAGATTGATGACTGTGGAAATGGAATTTTCTGTATCGCTGTTGTTCAGCTGCAGGGCACAAACACAAACACATACACACACGTGATTATGTCCACTGAAGTTTTTTCTCAGTCCGACTCTGCTGATGGAAAATGAATCGGAAAACGATTCATACTTAAAACGTTTAATTCTCTGTTTGTTTCTCTGTAGTTGCCGCAGTAACCGGAAGAGTCTGATTTTGACCTCGCCGACTCTGCCCCGCCCACATTCCCCATTACCGGGACACATCGGTGAGTGGCCCCGCCCCCTGCTGGAAATCCAGCTAACAAACCAACTTGCTGGACAAACCAGGTGGTCCAGATGGTTTTTGGGATTGAATGCTGGTGTGTTGATAATCCGAGGTGGTCAACCAGCTCTAACCAACTTAGACGATTTTTTCTTCCAGGAGAAACTCTTTTGCAGATCCTGACAGCTCATGTGTTTGATGCAGTCTGTGGAAGAACTTACTAACTATAGACTAACTGAGATGCTTGTTCCGTGTTTCTTCCTGTCCACACAGGAAGTAGTCCTCTGGACAGCCCTCGTAACTTCTCTCCCAGCACTCCGGCACATTTCTCCTTCGCCTCCTCCAGACGGTAAATAAACACACACTTCTGCCTTAACAATAACATAAACACTTAGTTAATGTTAATACAGCTTAAACTGTATGTACTCATCACATGTTAATGATCTATCTATCTATCTATCCATTCATTCATCATCCATCCATCCATTTAATTTCTATCCATCCATCCATCCATCTATCCATCCACTTATTATCATCCATCCATTCATTCATTCATTCAACCATCCGTCCATCCATCTATAATCTATCATCCATCCATCCACCCATCCCTACCATCCAACTATCATTCGTCCATTTAATATCTATCCATTCATCCATCTATGCATCCACCTATTATCATCCATTCATTCATTCATTCAACCATCCATCATCCATCCATCCATCTTTAATCTATCATCCATCCATCCATCCCTATCATGCATCCATCTATTATCTATCCATCCATCTGTACATCCATCTGTTATCCATCCATCCATCCATCTAATTTACATTCATCCATCATCCATCCATCTATTATCCATCATCCATCCATCTACTATCTATCCATCCATACATACATCCATCTGTTATCCATCCATCCATCCATCCATCTAATTTCCATTCATCCATCATCCATCCATCTATTCATCATCTATCTATCCATCCATCCATCCATCCATCTAATTTTCATCCATCATCCATCCATCCATCATTCTTCCATCATCTACCTATCCATCTATCTGTCCGTCCATCTATCCATCAATTCATCCATCATCATTCTATCCATCCATCCGTACATCCATCTGTTATCCATCCATCCATCTAATTTTCATTCATCCATCATCCATCCATCTATTAACCATCATCCATCCATCTACTATCTATCCATCTATCCATACATCCATCTGTTATCCATTCATCCATCATCCATCCATCTATTCATCATCTATCTATCCACCCATCCATCCATCCATCCATCCATCCATCTATTATCCATCCATCCATCAATCAATCCATCTATCTATAATCTATCTATCCATCCATCCATCCATCTAATTTCCATCCGTCATCCATCCATCCATCGTTCTTCCATCATCTACCTATCCATCTATCCGTCCGTCCATCAATCCATCCATCCATCCATCCATCCATCCATCCATCCATCTATCCATCTACTATCTATTTATGTAGTGATGGGCGTCGATGGTCACTGGCGTCTCTTCCCTCTTCTGGATATGGAACCAACACACCCAGTTCAACGGTATTTCAGCCTCTCATTTAAACACACACACAGAGATGGAGCAGACGTGTGTGTCTGTAGGTCATGTGTGATCAATGCTCTGGGGTCATTCATGCCGGCATGTGCCGGATATATCTTTAACTTTATCACACCATGCTATCGCAGCAGAGCTGTTTTGTAATGGCGGACACATTGAGAATCTTTGCCAGTTGTATTTTTACTTGAATACCCACCATATTTAATGTCCATAGGTTTTAAATGAAGAGAGAGGCAGTTAAGTAGACAGTAAAAGACTAGAGTAGACGGTTAAACTTTCTTTGTGATAAATAAGCATTATTTTGCTGATTGCTGTTTAGAACAGCCTTCAAGTCAGGACGGCGTCTATGAGGACTTAAAATACTGTATCTGCTCCCAGTTCCAGATTGTTTACATCCTGTTCATACCTTCCTTCTGTGTTCAGCTGGATTTAGTTGTAAAGCTCTGTGTTTATCTCCAGTCTTCCAGCTCGTCTCAGGAGCGTCTGCACCAGCTGCCCTCTCAACCCACCATGGACGAGCTGCACTTCCTGTCCAACCACTTCGGCAGCACAGAGAGCATCACCGACGATGACGGTGGACGCTGTTCACCCCACATACGACCGCGCTCGCGCAGCCTGAGGTGAACACACACACACACACACTCATGCTCGTGTGTGTTTGTTGCAGTAGTTGTGTTTAACACACTTTCTCTCTCATGTCTTCAGTCCGGGTCGTTCTCACTCCTGCTATGACAATGAGATCATCATGATGAATCATGTTTACAGGGAGCGTTTCCCCAAGGTAAAGCGCTCACACCTGTCTTACACCACAGCATCTCTCTACCTTTTTCTCACCATTGTTATCTCTTCCAATCTGTAAGCACACAAGCATATATATATATATATATATATATATATATATATATTAGGGGTGTGACAAGACATCACGAGACACGAGACTGAGTTCGAGACGAGGTTTTTACACTGTATTTTTAAGAAATCCTCTATTCTCAAAAAATAGTCTGTAGGTGCATTTGAAATGTTTTAACGATCTTGTAATCTTGTAAAGAATGTCATTTTGGTTCTACTTTCTGAGTATGAATTATCATATTCAGTAAAAGATAACAATACTCAAGCACTATAAAAGATTTTGCCATAAACTCAGCTGACTGGCTTCTCTCCTGAGTCTCTTCAGACCTTACTGCACATGATTTATGAGCTTCTACAGCTTTTGAAATGAGCTCCTTTCCACAAATTGATCATAGAAATGAAAACAGTACTCTCAAATAAAAGTGCAAATTTTTATTCACCGTGATACAGAGCTGAGAGATTGTTACAACTACACAGACCAGACTAAGATAGCTTTCATATTGGGAGATATTTGCATGAATCAGGGAGCCGCTTTCCCAATACAGGGTATTGAAATCGCGTTTGAATGCACGCTCGCATTTTACTTTCGCTTTCACGTGTACTCTGTGAATAGGGAGCGACGGTACTGAGCGCATATTCTACAAGATCCGACATTTATGAGACGCTTAGGCTCTGTTATGCAACGAATGCTCCGCCATGGTCTTGTCAGTCATCTCGTCACTTACTCCTGTCACGTGATCAGTGAACTCTGATTCCTGCTGCACTACGTACGACTCTGCAGCTCGTGTTGGATGAGCTGGATGGGACTGAAGCGACCGTTATCCTGAACTGACTTAAATGGTTTTTATTTCTATAAAAAGCAAAATGAAAATGGAGGCATAATATAAACATAGTGGCATATTCTATACTAATTTCACCCTCACACACACACGGAGTGGCAAAATCACGAGAGCTTTTCACCTGTACGAGAAATTTCGTCACATTTTAATCTCTATCTTGTCACAGCCCTGATATATATATATATATATATATATATATATATATATATATACACACTGTATATATGAAGTGCTGACCACGTCATGTGAAGCTCTTTCTTAACATTAGCCGTTTTAGAGGAGACTATTGATTTTTACTTAGACAACATGCCGCTGTGTGTTTGTGTGTGTGTGTGTGTCAGATGAGCTGACACTAACACACACTGAGACTTTAACTGGTGTCTGGTGTCTGTCTTTCAGTTTGCTGTAAGACACATTTATATCGTGAGAGCAACATCAGGTTAACTGAGGACGGCTGAAGAGACAAATAAAAATAAAAAATGAAAATAAAATAGCATCTTCTAAAATCTTGTTCTACACAACTATATATCAATTATTAAGATATGTTTTAATATATAATCATAAGATATTTGTATGTGTGTGTATATATATATATATATATATATATATATATATATAGCATACAGTATATAATATACAGTATAACAGTAATAAACAATCTAGAAATAATAATAATAATATTACTAGATTATTTATCTGTTTATCTTTATCTGTCTTTCTCTTCATAAATAATCCCTCTATTTGTTTCTGTCAGGCCACGGCGCAGATGGAGGGCCGGTTGTGTGACTTCATCCACACATATTGTCCCGAGAGCGTTCTGCCGCTGGCCGACGGGGTCCTGAGCTTCATCCACCACCAGATCATCGAGCTGTCCAGAGACTGCCTGACCAAATCTGGAGAAGGTCTCATCACGTCTGTCTACTTCTTTGAGCTGCAGGAAAACCTGGAGAAACTTCTGGACGACGTGAGTTCGTCACATCAAACCTGTCAAGAACAGGCTCTTCACTGAAATATGGATGATATATTACTTAAATTTCTGCTTTTAATTAATACTGTTAAAAAAGTATTTTATAAATATTTTAGAAATAATAATGATATATATATATATATATATATATAAATATTTTTTAGAATAATTTTGTATTACTACATACTTTAATAATAATAATAATAATTATTATTATTATTACTATTATTATTTATACTAATAATTATCATAATATGATTATTACTATTATTATTATTACTTTTAGAATATTTATAAAATATGTATTTATTGCCACATGACCAGGGCCATTATATTATATTACTAGTATTTTGTAATAAAGTCTCTAAATAATATAATATAATACAATACAATACAACATTTTGTAATAAAGAATCTAAAAAATAAATGTATATCACATGTTTAGAAATTATATAATATATTTTGTAGTAAATAATCTAAATATATATATATATATATATATATATATCACATCTAGAAATTATATAATTAATAATATAATATAATACAATACAACATTTTGTAATAAAGAATCTAAAAAATAAATGTATATCACATGTTTAGAAATTATATAATATAATATAATATATTTTGTAGTAAATAATCTAAAATATATATATATATATCACGTCTAGAAATTATATAATATAATTAATAATATAATATAATACAACATATTGTAATAAAGAATCTAGAACATAAATATCACATGCATTGTAATATTAATAGATATATTTAATTTTAGAAATCAGCTTTCATTCATCTCTTTCTCTCTCTATCTCAGGCGTATAAGCGATCAGAGAGCTCAGAGTTGACCTTCGTCACTGAGTTGGTGAAGAAACTCCTCTTCATCATCGCTCGACCCGCCCGCCTTTTGGAGTGTTTGGTGAGAAAATATGTTTTGTTCTTTCATCCATTCAAGTCGTATTCCTGCTCATCAGATACTATGACACTCCAAACCCCTCTGGACTCCAACAACACAAGCCTGACACTTTCCAATTTTACTCCAACTTCAGAAATGTGTTCTGAGCCGCAGCGAGTTGAACCTGCATTAGCATTTAGATTGAAGCTGCGTGTCACTGACCTTCTGTGATTCACTGCCTCTAAATCTCAGACAGTCATTTGAAAATGTTTCTGTGATTAAACCACATGAACGATTCATTATCCCCGTTAAACTGAGAAGCCCTCAAAATGAGCCTCTCGCTCAAGTTTTGGGGACAATGTCCATGTACTTCAGCAAATTACAAATGCTCAATTTAATTCAGCTTTATTTATAAACTGTTACAAAAACGGAACCATGTTATCAACATTCTAAGAACTATTACACCTTAGCAACCGGATAGCAACAGTAATACATGTGGCTCTGACACGTGTGCAGGAGTTTAACCCTGAGGAGTTTTATCATCTCCTGGAGGCGGCCGAAGATCACGCCAAAGAAGGACACCTGATGAAGACCGACATCCCGCGCTACATCATCAGCCAGCTGGGCCTGACGCGAGACCCTCTGGAGGGTGAGACACAATCACACGTCACTAATTTCATTATTGAGGAACTGTGTGCGGGTCGCTGACCGTCTGTGACGTCTGTGTTTCAGAGATGGTCAGTCGAGAGCACTACGACAGCGAGGGTCCCGTCACACCGGAGACCGATGATTCTGCTGAGGTATGAACACATATTCTCACACACACACTAGTTTCCATGTTTTATGGGGACTTTCCATAGATATAATAGTACAAACTGTATATTCTGTTCCCGAACCATAACCCAAACCATCATAGAAAACTTCCTGCATTCTTACATTTTCAAAGAGCATCAGTTATTATGATTTATAAGCTTATGGGGACCAAAGAATGTCGGTCAAAAATGACTGGTATTACTATCCTTGTGGGGACATTTGGTCCCTATAATGTAGGGAAAACCAGGACCACACACACACACAACCCCAAGAAACCTGAAAAGGATTATTTGTCAGTAAAGCATCTGTTACAACAGGATAATGACTTCCTGTGCAAATGAGTATCAAGTGTTGAGGGGATTTTTCTCTTTTCCAGGGAAAAATGAAACCCATGAAGCCACCTGGAGAGGCCGATTTCCAGACCATCAAACTTATCAGCAATGGAGCTTATGGGTAAACCAACACACGCACACACACACATTTGCTTCACTATCTAAATGAGGACATGCCTCTGAATTCAGTCGTTTAAATAAATAAACAAACAAATAAACAATGAAATAAATACATTTTAAAATTAATGACTACAGACTAACCCAAACTCAACTCTACCCTTAGAAGATGCTTTAAAAACATTTTTTCATTTATTTACATGTGATTTTCACATTACAGAACATAATAGCAGGACATAATTGGGAGGTTTTGCCCAATTTTGCTCATTTTTGGACACACATGACCCTACTTAAAAGATTTTAGTGTATGTAAATATGACTAAAATATACATATTTGAATTTATTCCTGTGATCAAAGCTGAATTTTCTGCATCATTACTCCAGTCTTCAGTGTCACTTGATCCTTCAGAAATCCTTCTAAAATGATGATTTGATGATCAAGAAACATTTCTTTGTGCAGCTTCATGTTTCTGTGGAAACATTTTTTTTCCAGGATTCTTTGATGAATAGAAAGTTCAAACAAACTTATTTGAAATAGAAATCTTTTCTAACATTTTAAATGTCTCTTTTGAACAACTGAGTGTATCCTTGCAGAGTAAAATTATTAATAAAAAAAAAATTAGTTATAAAAAAAAACTAACTTTTGACTGCTTTTGTGTGTGTATATGTGTGTGTGAGTGTATCTACCTGTTAACCAAACACGCACACGACAGTGAAAGAAGTTTGTGTGTGTTTTTCAGCGCAGTGTATCTGGTCCGTCATCTGGAGACCCGACAGCGCTTCGCTATGAAGAAGATCAACAAACAGAACCTGATTCTGAGGAACCAGATCCAGCAGGCGTTTGTAGAGCGAGACATCCTGACCTTCGCCGAGAACCCGTTCGTGGTCAGCATGTTCTGCTCCTTCGAGACCAGACGACACCTGTGTATGGTGATGGAGTACGTGGAGGGTGAGACATGCGCCGCTTGATCGCTCTTTTATGGCTCGTGAAAATTTATTGAGGCCTCGATTATGTTTCACTTGAGTATCAAAAGTATTATTAGACTTTATTCTTAAAGTGGGCATGAAATGGAAGTCTTTTCTTCCCAATTGTGACGTATATCCGAGTGAAACCGCTTCTGGAACAAGAACAAATATAGGGCGGGCTTGATTTTGTCCATGGGGAATTGCCATTGGTGGATCTCATATGAATGGCAGGTTGAAGAGAAGAGCTGAGCTGCAAGAAGAAGACATCTGAGAAGCAGGAGACTTCTGTATTGTTGTCTTTTGAGACACAACTGAGATGTTAAAGAGAGCTCTGTGTTTTTTGTTTCCTGCGGCTCAGGAGGCGACTGCGCAACGCTGCTGAAGAACATCGGAGCGCTGCCCGTGGAAATGGCGCGCATGTACTTCGCTGAAACCGTCCTGGCTTTGGAGTACATTCACAACTATGGAGTTGTGCACCGGGATCTCAAACCTGACAAGTAAGAAACCGCCTAGTGGACGAGACTGAATCATAATATATCGGAATTCTGTTTAATGATGACAGCAGTGAGCGTGTCATTTACTAAATGACCCTGTACATTCAATTTAATGATTGCTGGGATTCATTTGCCATCTGCTGGGCTGTGACAGACACTTCCTGTGTGAGATTAATGAAAATCTTTTAATTTGGACAGATTGTGTTATGTAATTAAACATATGTCAGAACTGCCGCTCAGCTTGACAGTGTGCGTTTGTGTTGCTGTGTCACATGATCTCTGTCTGTCTCTCTCTCTCCGTCAGTCTGCTCATCACATCCATGGGTCACATTAAACTCACTGATTTCGGTTTGTCTAAAATGGGTCTCATGAGTCTCACCACAAACCTGTACGAGGGACACATCGAGAAGGACACCAGGGAGTTCCTGGATAAACAGGTACTAGCAATGTCTTTTAAAATAAGTTAATATTGTATTAGAAGACATGGATCACAGACAATGACTAAAAGACTAATATCTATTTTCATTATTCATGAAGGTTTTAATTATTATGTTGTGTCTGTTTAGTGTAATAATTAATGCTAGTGTCGCAAGATGCCAGTAAGCAACAGCAACATGCTAAAAATAATTCCAAATACTAACATTCTAAAAATAATTCCACATACCAACATGCTAAAAAAATTCCAAATACTAACATTCTAAAAATAATTCCAAACACCTACATGCTAAAATTATTCCGAATCCAACATTCTAAAAATAATTACAAACACCAACATGCTAAAATAATTCCAAATACTAACATTCTAAAAATAATTCCAAACACCTACATGCTAAAATTATTACGAATCCAACATTCTAAAAATAATTACAAACACCAACATGCTAAAATAATTCCAAATACTAACATCCTAAAAATAATAAGAAATACCAATATTCTAAAAAATAATTCCAAATACCAACATTCTAAAAACAATTACAAACACCAACATGCAAAAATAATTCCAAATACTAACATTCTAAAAACAATTCCAAATACTAACATGCTAAAATAATTCTAAATACTAACATTCTAAAAACAATTACAAACACCAACATGCTAAAATAATTCCAAATACTAAAATTCTAAAAACAATTCTAAATTCCAACATGCTAAAATTATTCCAAATACCAACATTCTAAATATAATTCCACATACCAACATGCTAAAATAATTCCAAATACTAACATTCTAAAAATAATTCCAAACACCTACATGCTAAAATTATTCCGAATCCAACATTCTAAAAATAATTACAAACACCAACATGCTAAAATAATTCCAAATACTAACATTCTAAAAATAATTCCAAACACCTACATGCTAAAATTATTACGAATCCAACATTCTAAAAATAATTACAAACACCAACATGCTAAAATAATTCCAAATACTAACATCCTAAAAATAATAAGAAATACCAATATTCTAAAAAATAATTCCAAATACCAACATTCTAAAAACAATTACAAACACCAACATGCAAAAATAATTCCAAATACTAACATTCTAAAAACAATTCCAAATACTAACATGCTAAAATAATTCTAAATACTAACATTCTAAAAACAATTACAAACACCAACATGCTAAAATAATTCCAAATACTAAAATTCTAAAAACAATTCTAAATTCCAACATGCTAAAATTATTCCAAATACCAACATTCTAAATATAATTCCACATACCAACATGCTAAAATAATTCCAAATACTAACATTCTAAAAATAATTCCAAACACCAACAAGCTAAAATAATTCCAAATACTAACATTCTAAAAACAATTCAAAATACCAACATGCTAAAATTATTCCAAATACTAACATTCTAAAAATAATTACAAACACCAACGTGCTAAAATAATTCTAAATACTAACATTCTAAAAATAATTCCAAACACCAACATGCTAAAATAATTTCAAATACTAACATTCTAAAAACAATTCCAAATACCAACATGCTAAAATAATTCCAAATACTAACATTCTAAAAATAATTACAAACACCAACATGCTAAAATAATTCCAAATACTAACATCCTAAAAATAATAAGAAATACCAATATTCTAAAAAATAATTCCAAATACCAACATTCTAAAAACAATTACAAACACCAACATGCAAAAATAATTCCAAATACTAACATTCTAAAAACAATTCCAAATACTAACATGCTAAAATAATTCTAAATACTAACATTCTAAAAACAATTACAAACACCAACATGCTAAAATAATTCCAAATACTAAAATTCTAAAAACAATTCTAAATTCCAACATGCTAAAATTATTCCAAATACCAACATTCTAAATATAATTCCACATACCAACATGCTAAAATAATTCCAAATACTAACATTCTAAAAATAATTCCAAACACCAACAAGCTAAAATAATTCCAAATACTAACATTCTAAAAACAATTCAAAATACCAACATGCTAAAATTATTCCAAATACTAACATTCTAAAAATAATTACAAACACCAACGTGCTAAAATAATTCTAAATACTAACATTCTAAAAACAATTCAAAATACCAACATGCTAAAATAATTCCAAATACTAACATTCTAAACACAATTCAAAATACTAACATGCTAAAATAATTCTAAATACTAACATTCTAAAAATAATTACAAACACCTACATGCTAAAATTATTCCAAATCCAACATTCTAAAAATAATTCCAAACACCAACGTGCTAAAATAATTCTAAATACTAACATTCTAAAAATAATTACAAACACCTACATGCTAAAATAATTTCAAATACTAACATTCTAAAAACAATTCAAAATACCAACATGCTAAAATAATTCCAAATACTAACATTCTAAAAATAATTACAAACACCAACATGCTAAAATAATTCCAAATACTAACATTCTAAAAACAATTCCAAATACTAACATGCTAAAATAATTCTAAATACTAACATTCTAAAAACAATTACAAACACCAACATGCTAAAATAATTCCAAATACTAACATTCTAAGAATAATTACAAACACCTCCATGCTAAAATTATTCCAAATACCAATATTCTAAAAAATAATTCCAAATACCAACAATCTAAAAAAAATTCAAACACATAGCAATGCCCAGCAATTGCCTTAGCAATGGTGGAAAGTTGTGTATTCATAAACACCACTTTCATTTTTTTCAGGAAATAGGCAAGTGTAGTTGTTTAATACATTTTCTTTGTCCATACGACCTGGCTTTAATTTAGTAGCATTTGCTCTTGTCTCCAATTAATTATGATTATGATTGATTACATTATGAATTAATTTAGTTAATTGATTTTAACATAATAAATGTTATTGTAGCATTAAATGTAGCATTAAAACACAATTGATGGCTCAAGTTCATGATGTGTCAATGATGAAATCATGCTCAGAATCTTGACCTTTGACCCCAGGTCTGCGGTACCCCAGAGTACATCGCCCCAGAGGTGATCCTGCGGCAGGGCTACGGGAAGCCGGTGGACTGGTGGGCCATGGGCATCATCCTCTACGAGTTCCTGGTGGGCTGCGTGCCGTTCTTCGGTGACACGCCGGAGGAGCTCTTCGGCCAGGTGATCTCAGGTAAAGACGCACCTACAATCTGCCAAAATCACAACATCACAGATATTTTACACAGTGAAACTTTCTCTTGTTAAAGTTAAAAAAAAGCAAAAGATGTAAACAATGCACACAATGTAAAATATCTATAATGAAATTAGACTTTAAACAATAAGAAATAGTCACATTTACCAGTGAACCTTTAACCTTTAGGAAATTCCAAAAACATAAAAAGCAAACAGTCGCATTTTAAATAAATATATTTTGTTTTAAGGATGTTTCAGTATTTTTAAAATAAGACAAAATACAGTTTATGAAAAATATACTGTCATTTAAAGTGTGTGTGTGTGTGTAGATGATATCGTGTGGCCCGATGAGGACGACGCTCTCCCTGCTGACGCGCAGCACCTGATCTCATCTCTACTACAGACCAGCCCACTGCTCAGACTAGGCACAGGTGACCTTACACACCTGCAGTCATGTGACCCTCTGTACACACTGAACACATGCTGATGCACTCTAACCGCTGACATAGATGAGAGCTGTTCATTTGGGCTCTAAATCTAGTTGCATGAACCGTGTTTGAAGCATTTTACCATGATGTAAATAATGACAATTAAATAAGAATATTTCCAGTCCATTTGTCCCCAATAAAACAGGTGAAAAGGTCCCATAGAAGGAGAGAATCCAGGTCTGAATAGCATAGCAACCCCCAGAATAGCCCAGCAACACCCTAGCAACCACCCAAAACTCCTTAGAAACAACCAAGCAACCACACAGTAGCAGATTTAAAACAAATCAGAACTACGTTCACATAGCATACACTATAACACCCTTGCAACCACTCAGAACAACTTAGAAACCACCCACATACTAGCAAGTTTAAAACCAAATCACCTAACAACCCCATAAAATTCACTTAAAACACTCTGGTAACCACTTAGCAACACCCTAGCTACCACTCAAAACATCTTAGAAACCACCTAGCATCCACATAGTAGCAAGTTTATTACTACTCATACCCACCTAACAACCCTATAACATTCACTTAAAACACCTTGGAACCATCTAACAACAACATCTTAGCAACCACACAGGACATTTTAGAAACCACCTAGGAACCCATAGCATGTTTAAAACTACTCAGAACCATCTACCTGCGGACATGTGTTAAAAACTCCATAGAAACCACACAGTAGCAAGTTTAAAACCAGTCAGAATCACCTAACAATGCCATAAAATTCACTTAAAAAAACCCTGGTAACCACCTAGCAACCACTAAGAACACCTTAGAAACCACCAAGGAACCACATAACCAGTTTAAAACTACTCAAAACTCCCTAATATCTCCATAGTTTGCACTAAAACACCCTAGTATCCACCTAACAACCACTCAAACACCTTAGAAACCACCAAGGAACCACATAACCAATTTAAAACTACTCAAAACCCCCTAATATCTCCATAGTTTGCACTAAAACACCCTAGTATCCACCTAACAACCACTCAAACACCTTAGAAACCACCAAGGAACCACATAACCAGTTTAAAACTACTCAAAACCCCTAATATCTCCATAGTTTGCACTAAAACACCCTAGTATCCACCTAACAACCACTCAAACACCTTAGAAACCACCAAGCAATCACCTAACCAGTTTTAAACCACTCAGAACCACCTAGTAACCCCATAGTTTGTACTTGAAACACCTAAAACACCCTAGTAACCACCTCACAATAGTATAAATATAATGTCATATAATATAAATATTTTTTTTTCAATTATCTCTATTATTAGTAGTACATTTGATTATTTGTGGAGCATTGATTGTCTTTTACCATGTTACTGTTGCATGGTTCATTGCTTTGGTAGAGTCAGTCGCTCTGCACACGCTGAATGTGGTGTGTTTGTGCGCAGGTGGAGCGTTCGAGGTGAAGCAGCATCCGTTCTTCTGTGATCTAGACTGGAGCAGTTTGCTCCGACAGAAAGCCGAGTTCATCCCTCATCTGGAGTCGGAGGAGGACACCAGCTACTTCGACAGTGAGTGATGGATGGATGGATTATGTGTGTGTTTATGCTGGTGTCTGTTAAGGTTCGTTTCTTCTGTTCAGCGATTAAAAACACATTGGAACGCTGCTTTAAAGAAGAAAATTAAGTTGTAATACTAATGGAAAATGACACTGACACTGTTTTCCATGTTTTATGCAGTTAATCTGCTTAAATTTAAAGCAATCTATTGTATAAAGTGCTATATAAATAAACACAATTTAAGTGAGCCAATAAGTAGTCCTCTGCAGCCATCTACCGGTTTTAGTGGTAATTTTATGTCATTTTCATGTTAAAAGTGTGTTTGTTTTCCACCAGGTATTTTTCATGGTAGGCTATCTCCATGAATGAAAATGATAAATGTAGATATTTTTTTACTGCAAAAATGTAGTTAAAAAATAATAGTGATTAAAACATCACGTGTTGGAGACTTAAGCCCCCCTAATATTGAAATCCTACAATCGCCCCTGGCGCTCAGCACATATTTTCATCTAAACGCTGCTCTCAGCAAAAAGAACAAAAAAGAACTTTTCCATGAGTATTTTGGGGCCTTTTGTGCGTATTCGCAAGTAACTCATCTGTCCATTTCAGCACGATCAGAGCGATATCATCACGTTCACTCGTACGATGAGGACGACACCAATGACGACGAGCCAGTGGAGATTCACCACTTCTCCTCCTGCTCTCCACGCTTCAGCAAGGTTAGACCTCGCTCATGATAATCATACACACATCTAATGCACAACTTCCAAACTTGTAAGTACGAACTTCCCATGGCAGTTCTGCTAATCAGACAGTACTGAGGATTATGGGTAATGTAGTCTATTCCAGGACTCATGTAATGTGTCTGAATCACAGGTGTACAGCAGCATGGAGCATCTGTCCCAGCTGGAGCACAAACCTGTGGTGACCCGCCGAGAGCCCAAAGCTCACAGAGAAGATCGCAGCAAGAGAGAGAGTCTGGGCAGCCTGACCCTCCGAGACAAGACCTGGAGGACCGGATCCCCTGAGATGTAAGACAGACAACATAACAAACTCTTAGAATAGCCAGCTGCCACTCAGAACACCTTAGAAACCACAGAAGTTAAAACCACCCAGAGCTGCCTAACAACTGCATAGAATTCACTAAAAACACCCTGAGAACAACCTAGCAACCACTTAGCACGTTTAAAACCACTCAGAACTGCATGGCATGCACTAAAAACACCCTAGCAACACCCTGGCAGTGCCATAGCAACCACTTAGAATACCTAAGAAACCACCTAACAAACACATAGTTGCATGTTTAAAATCACTCAGAACTGGCTATTAACTGCACATAGCATGCATTAAAAACTCTAGAAACTATCTAGCAACACTCTAGAAACCACAAGTTTAACCAACCAAGTTTAAAACCTCTCAGAACGGCATTAAAAGCACATAGCAATGCACTGAAAACACATAACCACATAGCAACACCTTATCAACTACTCAGAACACCTTAGAAACTGCCAGGCAAACATATTTCACATTTAAAACCACTCAACCACATAGCAAACTAAAACACCCTAGCAACGCCCTAGCAACCACTCAGAACACCAGAAAAGCTCCTAATAACTCCATAGTACCCAATTTAAAACCACTCAGAACCAAAACAACCACATAGCAATGCTCTAAAACATCACAGTAATGAAATAGCAACGGCCTAAACCACCTAGAGCACTTGAGCATTGTTTGTTATTAGTACTTTTAATTATTAATTGAACATTGATGGTTCTAAAAGCCACAGATGACGCTCCTTTCTCTCTGTAGGAAGCGTTTGTCGTGTTCAGAGTCGTCCTTCACTGAATCAGACTCCAGTCCTCCTGGAGCTCGCCGCCGTTTCTCAGCGCTGATGGACACGCACCGCTTCGCTTCTCCACTAGAGGGAGACGGTGAAGTGCACACTCGTCAGCCAGCAATCAAAGTCAGGGGTACGTCACTAGAGGGCGCCAGCATGCCCGTCAGCTCCAGTCTGCTGGAGTCCAGCTCTGCGGCATCAATGGGACATCCTGGAGGTGATTTGGTTTTCAAATAAAGAGAACCATTTTATACATTATACTGGTGTGTTCCTGGGTGTCAGCCACTCTAAAATTCATATTCGCCTTGGGTGATCTTCCTGTTTCTCAGATAAACTTCTGCGGCCTGCCGATGCCGCCACGGCAGCAGTGCCTCTGCTCATCCCAGACTCGTTTGGGCCCCGAGTCGGAAGTGACCTCGTCTTACGAAGAGCTCGACATCATCAGATTCCCACCGACAGTGAGAAACGCACCGCGACTCGCTCCGGCACCAAAGTCATAAAGTCGGCCTCTGCCACGGCCCTGTCTGTCATCATACCTGCAGGTTAGGCATCCAGACACTGCTTTATTATGATCATAAATATCAACAACCAATAATAATAATCACATGACATAATTTTTATTAAATCACAATGTGCAAAAAATAAAAATACTTTTATTAAAAATAAAACTAAAAATTATTAACTCTACATATTGTTTCCTCCCGTAGTTGAGCAGCATGGTACGTCTCCATTGGCCAGTCCCATGTCTCCTCGCTCCATCTCGTCCAATCCCTCGTCTCGTGACTCATCTCCGAGTCGCGACTACTCGCCCACGGTCAACATCTTGCGCTCACCGATCACCATCCATCGGTCTGGGAAGAAGTACGGCTTCACGCTGCGCGCCATCAGAGTCTACATGGGCGACAGTCATGTGTACAGCGTGCATCACATGGTCTGGGTACGAACGCATTCTGAGACCTTATACTGAATTTTATTGCTGAAGAATGTGTTGCATGTGATGATTGACTTTGCTTTCTTCCAATCGCAGCATGTAGAGTGTGGTGGGCCGGCCCAGGAGGCAGGGCTTTGTTCCGGTGACCTCATTACCCATGTGAACGGGGAGTCTGTGCACGGATTGGTCCACACAGAGGTGGTAGAGCTCATTCTGAAGGTACGGGCATCATGAACACACCTGTTGTTTTATGATACTTACTTTCTAGAGATAACATGGTGCATTTGAAATTTCAGAGTGGCAGCAAAGTTACAGTGACGACTACTCCATTCGAAAACACATCTATAAAGATCGGGCCGGCCAGGAAGCTGAGCTACAAAGCCAAGATGGCCAGACGCAACAAGAAGTCAGTAGCAAAAGATGGACAAGAGAGGTCAGAATGCCTTCCCATAAAATATACACCTCATTTATATAATTGCTTTACTCAGTTAGTCTCTCTCTCTCTGTTTCTAGTAAGAAGCGCAGCTCTCTCTTTCGTAAGATCACGAAACAGTCAAACCTGCTTCACACCAGTCGTAGTCTGTCCTCTCTGAATCGCTCGCTGTCATCTGGAGACAGTCTGCCTGGATCGCCGACACACAACCTGTCTGCTCGCTCACCTACACAGACGTACCGCTCTCCTCCAGACTCCGCCTACCTCGGTCAGAGCTCCTCCCACTGCTATATGATGTTGAATCTTATTTGCTAAATCTGTGGTGTCGTTTAAACTGGTTTTATTCAGTCAAAATGAGTGTTTCTTGACCAAGGTTCTCCAGCCAAAGGGGGACACACCCATAGGGGTTCAATATGATTAATTGTTAAATTTAATTAGATAAACATGTACACATTTGTTTAAAAAAAGCAAATAAATACCCTTTTTAACATAAATTTTGCAAATTTATGTTATTATCAGTAGTAGTAGCAGTAGTAGGTCAATTTATCATTTATTATGTGCATTATTTATTAAGTGTATTATTGCATCATACTACTTTTACTAGTTTAGCCTGACAGATTATGCTAGTATGAGAATGAAGATTCAAAAAATTCTATGCATATATAAAAATATATTGCATGCATACAGTAATAACAGCAGTACACAAGGGGGCGATAGAGTTGCAGTTTAATGATGTTTGTAACAGGGTGGTTTGTATTGTTAATCACACACCTTATTTAAATATGTTGACTGTAGAAGACTGTGACTGTTATAACAACAATGCTGAGAATGCAAAGCATACATAAAAATGCTTGTACCTTAGGCCAGTGTCTCTAAAGATCAAGTTTGAAGCTAGAGAAATCTGTGTTGATACAACAAGAGTATGATTGGTGTCAAAGTTTTTGAGTAGCCAAACAATTGTATTATACAGAACATGCAAGAATGTCCAGTAGCTTCTCACTGCAGAACACGAGATCCAGGATCCAGATCTAGGGGGTGGAGACGAGTAGGTTCAGGGATCAGGGAGTGGAGACAAGTAGGTTTTAGGGATATGTAAAGTGGAAGAAGTTGGATCTGGATCCAACCTCATCCCCTGGATCTCGTGTTCTGCAGTGAGAACAATCTCAGAATGTCTGGTTACAAAATAACTTCTTTTTTTTTTAAATTTTGCCATATTATATTGAGTTTTGATTAAACCTTGCTGCCTCGCAGTATGTACTTGAGTGATATTTGACCTACTGAAGATGATATTTCTGTGGCGTGTGCTGCCTCTTTCGTTTTCCGGCAGACGTGCTTTGAAATGAACTCAATTAGCCTTTGATATTTAACTTCAGTCAGTGTTTTGGTGTTTTGACTGTTTATTATGTGCCCTTTACATGTTTCTTTGAGGTTCTGACCTGGTTCTGTCCTTGTCCTTTCAGGCATGTCATCTCAGAGCAGCTCTCCCGCATCCAGCACGCCAAACTCGCCTGCGACGTCTCAGCACATGCGGCCAAGCTCTCTTTATGGTCTCTCACCCAAACTCCACCGGCAGTACCGTTCTGCTCGCTGCAAATCTGCCGGGAACATTCCTCTGTCCCCGCTGGCTCACACGCCATCCCCCACTTCGTCCTCCCCGCCGCCCATCGCTGGACACATCGTCGGCAGCTCCAACACCACCCAGGCTTTCCCCGCCAAGCTCCATGCTTCTCCTCCGATCACGCGTCCTCGGCCCAAGAGCGCAGAACCACCCCGTTCCCCTCTCCTCCAACGGGTGCAGTCCGCCGAGAAGCTCGGTCCAGCCCCTCCGCCATCATTCCCATCCTCCTCGTCTTCCGTTTGCTCGGACAGGAAGGGAGGGCTTTGCGTGTCCATGAGGAAGCATGGTTTGGATGTTGTGCATGCGGAATACCGCCGGGATTCGTTCCACTGCGAACACGCTCTCCAGAGTCTAATGGAGATTGAGGGAGAGAATACACCCGGGGCTCCGCTCTCTCCACCCGACCAGACGCCAACGCACACGCCCCCCCAGCGTACGCTGAGTCCGGCGAGGCATCTCGGAAGGCAGGACTCAATGGCAGGTCGAGAGTACGAGGGTAAAGCAAAGAAGCCCAACCCAAGTGAAGCGGTTTTAAAAAATGCATCAAAAGCCGAACCAATAGCAACCACCTTGAATCCTAAATCAACCCAGTTGGCAGAAACACCTCAGAAGGAGAAAGTGGCCTCCAAGTCTGAGTCTTCTCAAGTCTCAGTCGTCTTGACAGAGAAGGTGGCAGCCAGGGATGTGGGAAAGAGCAAAACTGTTAGCGTCACCTCTGCAATGGGATGTGGCTCCAAGACCCCAAATTGGACGGCAATTATCCAGAGCTCTGGAGCACAGGAACTCAAACCTCATAGCCTTCAAACTGAGGGTCCTAAAGGGCTGGAGAATGGCAAAGACATAGAAAAGATCCCAGCGAAGGAGAAAACTGCACCCACAGTAGCTCCAGAAGCAAGCAAGTCAGGTAAAGGACCTCTGAACATTGAGGGAACTGGACCCAGTTCTGTTGGTGCAGCTAAAGTGTCAGAAGCCATTCCTGTCCAGTCCAAAACCATTGAAGAACGGGTTCAAACCCCATCGGGGTCAACCAGAGCCCCTAAAGAGGAAAGATGTCGGCTGGACGCAGTCGAGGAGTCTCCAACCACCAAGTCACCTTCCATAAGTAAGTCACGTGCAGTATCTCCTGGCGACAGGTCCAGCTTTGTGACGCAACTCACCAGTGTGGCTAAAACTGTGCTTGGGCCGATGAAGTTGGGCTCTCAGGATGGCGGGAAAGCCAAGGACAGCTCCAAAACCAACGAGGACAAACGAGCCGCCACCTTGGGAAAGTCAGAGGCCTCGTCTGGGAGTCGACGCGGGCTGACGGGAACTTGGCCTGGTCCTGGATCGTCAAAGCCTGAAAAGGCATCAAAGAGCTCTTCCAAACATTCATAATATTCTAATGGGAATATTCTGTTCGGAACTTTGAATGGGGTGCTTTCCCAGTATTTGTCCAAATGCAGACTGTTCAAAAGACTCTACAGCCATCAAACCAAGATATAAACGAGAAAAAAAAATCGCAAACAAGTAAAGGTGCTTCAGAATGATCATTGTCAAATATGTTTGTGCAAATGGCGTAAGAATATGTGCACCATCATATGTGGATGTAGAACAAACCGGTATGTCTCTCTAGATGCATGTTACATGTATATTGTGAATAGAAGAGTCAAAAAAATACGTTATGAAGACCTAATGCTAGTGAACACTGCACATCCAATCATTCCTGCCAGGTCTGTAGAGGGCATGTACTTTCAGTCATCACCATATCAACCAATCGGTTTGTCAGATTTAGAAACGAGAGGTAGTTAAAGTGTTTGTTTACCAAGTGACCGACACCATATATCTAAACAGTCTCATTCCAGTACCTCAGCTATACTGTTAAACTGCCGACAGTAGCGCTATACTGATGCTAGAGGCAACAGAACACCTAATAAGAGGTTTGGGAAGGTTTGACTCGTGGAAATGGGAAATGATTGTTGCACAAGGACAGAACCATGTGAATAAGTGCTTGTTTCTGCTGTCTTAACTACATTTGCACTGGAAATGCCCAGCAAAAGTCAACATGAAATCTATATTGTCCATATTTACTTTAGTAATGCATGTTCCTGGTGTTATTGTGCGACTTTCCTTTTCGGCTAACATTATCTTGGCCGTGCACCAACAGATCTTAGTCAGGGTAGCGACATATTTAATTTTTGACAGGAAGTACAGTATGTTTGATGGATTGCAATGTTGTTTAATCTGTGTAAAATTAACCCCAATCTGAGGACTATAATCAAACAGCTACTTTGTAGGAAATACAGCCTTTCTAAAGTCTTGCCACAAGCCAGTTAGCATTATGGCAATAGTAGCACTGTAGAAGTAGATTATGGAAGTAAATTTGGTTGCAGATGTCGTTTCATGTTGACTTTTATGTGGCTAAATATAAATGTCTTGGAAAGAAGAAAAGAGAGTCTATATAGTTGAATTTGCCATTCTTGAGACTGAAGGGAAAACCTCAAGGAAGGCATTGCTATGAAATGATATTGAGATTATAAAACAAACTCTATGAAGAAAATAGGTCACTTTGATGTCATCCTGTTAGATTATGTTAATAGGCCAGTAAATGCACTGTGGATTATACACTTGAATTCTTACAAAGTCTGAATTATCCTTTAGTATATGCAGAAGAGTTTGTGAAGTATGAGGTCGTCCATGTATAGTTGTGTTTAATTTTAATCCATTCAGGGCTTTTAAGTCACTTTTGCTACATATTTAGTGATCTTTTATAGGAATTTATTATGTAGTTATACGTGGTTTGCGAGAGATGAGACAATGTTTTGGAAGTGGCTTCATGTTACATGTGGAATTGATCTAATCTGTTTACACTTTAAATCACAGTCACTATCATGTTTGTGTGGACGTCCTTTGGAGTCTCTTTGTGTAGTGAATCTAGCAATGTCTTAGGAGTATTTGGTGCCACGTTAGCGCATTGATTATCCAAATCAGCTGATCCTTGATTGACTGTCTTTTGCCAATATAGAACTTTACACTTTACCCAAATATTAACCTTTAGAGGGAGAAACAAATGATGGATAGAATTTTGGCTGATATTTACATGGTCTTTTATACATTGCACTATGATAATACCATATGTTTTGGTCATAAACCATGGTATTTCCCAGAATATACACAGATCTGGTAATGATTCAGTACCATGGGATACAGTATATCAAGAACCATCATTGTAGCATTGTAACACCACATTACTTGTTGTGTAGGTAACATCACTTATAATATGTTTTTAATATTTGGGTAGGGTGTATATGCCTTTATTACATATTTTCAGATTTATTTGTGCTGTAAAGTGTGTGTAGGATAGACGTGTCCGTTTCTATCCGTGTGTTTAGATTCTGTAGAGACAGTAACTCGCGCAAGAGTACAAGCAATGTTACAGAATGCACTTTATTGATTTTTCTCTTTGTATTTATTTATACGTTTATAATTTTATTTGAATGATTTTTGCCCTGTTTGATTAATAAAACGGGAGGTTGTATGTCGCCCTTCGAAACTACGCTGCTTTGCATAAATCTTCCTCTTAAATGTTTTACCTGTGAATTTTTTTGTACATTCACTTCTTATATCATTGTTTATTTGCAGTTTTTATATGATTTCTCACCTCAGGCAATGTTATAAACTAATGCAATTTAAAAAAAGAATAATAATAATAAAGTGCAGTAATAATAAAGAAACCAATCACATGTTTTGTTTTGGGTTGTTTTTGTTTTCTTGTATTGGTTTGTAGATATGTATTTAAATGATAAATGAGTTAATATTTGTCAGTTATTGCAGGATTTTGGAAGGTCATAAAATATGATACCTTAACTGTAAAATAATTATAAAAATTATAATCCATACTTTTGTACAGTGCTGGGTAGTAACTGATTACATGTAATCTGGATTATCAGATTCCAGAAATGTGGTACATGTAATTAATTATTTTAGGTTTTAAAATGCTCATAATCAATTACAGTTACTTTTATGGATTACATGATTACATGATATTCACAAAATGGAAGTAAATTATTTATATTTAATTGATTCTCCCTTATTCTTCGAACACAATCACGTTCAAATATAAGTGATAAAGAGGTTAAAAAGTGATCAAAATGTAGTCAGAATATATTATCTAAAATAAGTAATCTAGGTTACGTTACTAACTACAATTGTCGTCATGTAATTTGTAATAACGGACGACAGTTTGCCAGTAATCGGCCCAGAACTGCTTTTTTTGCAGTGTAAGTACAGTGTTACATGACAACTATCCAAATGTAATAGCTGAGTTTGAACTATTGACTATTTAGCAGTATTTTAATGTGATTTAACACAAATAAATCCATACAGGTACAAACTCTTACCGTTTTCTGTTAGTCGTAATGGGATTAAACACAGTATGACGACAGTGCATTTATTTAGGGCTTTCCCGGTACTGCATAGACACTCAAATGACCAATCAGAGAGCACTGTAGTGTCCGACAGCCAATCAGAGGAAAGATGCGAGTTTCGTTGCCAAGTGAAGGAGGGCAGAAGAGGAGAAACAGTCAGGCAGTGAATCCGAGTGGCCTCGCGGCATGTTTGTAATGCGGAAAGTTTCTAGCAGAAAACCTCCGATATTTACAATGACATGACAGCCTTTAAGGTAGGTATTTTATCACATAATCAAAATAGTATTCCGTTCGTGGAAGAAAGTGGCTCGTCTATTTAACCGAAAGGCGAATCTGTGCATATAAACATTATTTCCGCGTCAAGTAAACAAACCCTCATCGTACGTCACTCTCACATATAAAATTCGGTATAATCCTCACAAATAATAATAAAACATTTGGACATTGTACAATTGCAATACCATATTTTTAAACATATATATTAAGTACTGTACTAATATGTACTAAACACCGAATATACATTCAATACCATGGTAAATTAGAGTACCATGGTAAATTAGAGTACCATAATATCCCTCTTTATAGGGCAGATAACCATTTATATTTAATGTATAAACACCTAATAGTTATCTAAACACTTGTTATCAAAGCTAGTGATATTAATATGGCTTAACTTTTGCTTTGACACATTCCTTCAGTCACATGTGTGTCACGTGTCTCAGTATTTCCCTGAGAAAGTCCTGAACAGAGCCCTTATTAACTTCTGCTCACTTTCCCACAGTGTCACAACTCCTGCATCGCTCGTACCCCTAACAGCCGTCCCTCCTCTGATTGGACGGTTGGGATTCAGATCCCCTGGATGTCATGGCAACAGGGTCATGGATGTGAGTGGTGAGTTTGACAGAGCGATGGATCCCGCAGATGATCTCGCGTCCTTCGAGTTTGTCAACCTGACGAACCCGGGCCTGCTGGATCTCAGCGCGGACGTCGCCGGACACGTCCAGCAGTCCAAGGAGAAGACCAAACTCAAAACCAAACTGGTCTCTGCGTGGAATAACGTCAGATATGGAGGTGTGTGGAGACGTGTAGATGTTGTGTAGCGAATTTGAGTGTAACCATTTTCATAAAAACATGTTTTTTGATGGCCAGTGTGTGTCTAGCATTTGTGTTTCATTGAATTAAAACGTATTTGATCTGTAGGTCGATTATATAACATCAATGACTAACAGGAACATTATTGCTGAGAAACAGGAACATTTTTGCTGAGAAACAGGAACATAATTGCTGCAAGCTACTAAATTTGTATGATAATGCTGCTTATTAAACAATAATTGCATTTTTTTAAAAACATTATTTTATTATTATTTTAAATTTATTATTATATTTTGGATTTCACTAGTTTCACATAATTCAGGAGAATGTGATAGTATTATTACAAAAAATTAAGACAGTTGTGTTATTACTTTGATTTTGTGTTTCTCACAGTAAATACATTATTGGTGCTTTTAGGACATACACTATTAGTCAAAAGTTTGGGGTCGGTAAGATATTTTAATGTTTTTGAAGGTCTCTTCTGCTGCCTTTATTTCAAGAAAAATACAGTAAAACAATGAAATATTTTTTCAATATAAAATAGCTGTTTTGTTGGTGATTATATGTTAAAATTTAATTTATTTCTGTGATCAAAGTTGAATTTTCAGCATCATTACTCCAGTCTTCAGTGTCACATGATCCTTCAGAAATATGATTATTTGATGCTCAAGAAAGTTCTGTTTTCTTAATATTTTTGTGGCAACTGTGATCAGTTTTATTTGACAAAATATTTAGATGAATAGAAAGTTCAAAAGAACAGCATTTATTTATATTTATTTATTTATTTTATAAAAGTCTTTACTGTCACTTTTGAATCAACTTAATGTGTCTTTGATGAATAAAAGTCTTCATTATCTTACTGACCCCAAACTTTTGAATGGTAGTGTATGTTTTTATATAAAAAAAATAGCAAGTAGGTTTCTAGTAGTTCTACATCCTCCTGTTTTTACCTTTATCTATTAAATGAACCCATCTGGCTAAACCCAGATTTTAAAGGGCACATATCATGAAAATCTGACTTTTTCCGTGTTTGTGCTGTGATCAGGTCCCAGGTGCATCTACCAACCCAGAAAACATGAAAAAGGACAAGCCAGTAACTTTGTTTTGGCAAGTCTTTCTCGGCAAGCATATGAAAAAATGAGCCGCTCAGATTTCATTCCCCTTGTAATGTAGGAAGGGGATCTTATTATAATATTACCGCCCCTTAATCTGCATGTTTGTTAGCTTGGATAGCCTGCAAGTTGACCCTGGTGAGCTCAATTGCTAAAAAAGGATTGTAGCAATTGCTATTGCTTTCTGTCCAAGCAATATTTTGGAAAAAAATATTAGCCCATTCACGGCATTTGATAAACGTAAGCCGGGTGTGTATGGCTCTGTTTGGCAAACAGGTACACTATGTATAGTGGGCGTCCATATGGGTTTTGCACAAAAGATTAACATGACGGCACATGCTAGTCGATGAGTTGAATCAACTCCACAGCAACTACATAAATTTATCCACTAACCGTTCAGAAACGTCCAGTTTCATTCTAAAAGTTGTAACTTCAACGGGTTACTGACAATCCTCATTTTGGCTGCGTGAGATTCTCCAGCTTTGTTGTTGTTGAGCTGTTAAAGCTCCGCCCTCTTCTGGAAAGGGGGCGGGAGCAGCAGCTCATTTGCATTTAAAGGGACGGCGTGTTTTTGCTCACACCCAAATAGGGGCAAATTTGACAAGCTATAATAAATGATCTGTGGGGGATTTTGAGCTGAAACTTCACAGACACATTCTGGAGACACCAGAGACTGATATTACATCTTGTGAAACCGGCGAAATACGTCCTCTTTAAAGCTGTACCGCACACTTTTTTTTCTCTGTTTCTGTGCAGGCTGGACTCTGAAGGGCAAACCGCGTCTCAGTAAGAGCAGTCCCGTGTATCTGCTGGGACAGTCCTATCAGCTGAGCTACACTGGTAAGCAGAGAGGACGCTTGTGTCTGCATAAACGGATCTCTTCCAGGTTATCATTGTGAGCGTGTGTTTTCTCTCAGGGGAGCGAGAGAGTTTTTCCGGCGAGCGTTCTCCTCCCTGCTGTGGATGACCTACAGGAGGGGTTTCCCGCCGCTGGACGGCTCGACCCTCAGCTCTGATGCGGGATGGGGCTGCATGCTCCGCAGCGCACAGATGCTGTTAGCTCAGGGACTGCTGCTGCACATGATGCCTGCAGGTACACACAAAAACATTAACCCCATGACACTTTTGACCGGAGGAAATGTTAAAAAAAAATCTTAAAAATGCATAGTTTTTAGTATGGGAGACTTTACAGATGTGTTAAGATGATCAAAATACATCTACATAATAATGATCAAAATATTTTATTTAATTATTTTAAAACAAGCTTCTTCTTTTTTTGATGTAACCATATAAAAATATAACAATATAACAATGTTTTTGCATGGATATCAACTGTGGTTTTGCACTTTATTATAACAATTTTGGGGGCTTTTTCCACTTGTCTCAAAAATACTTTGGTAAAATACATTTAGGCTCTTTCTCACACACAAACACACACTTTTAGGACAGAATTTTTTTGATAAACATAAATATGCATAAACAAACACACTATAAACAGACAACAAATGTAAGTGTCATGACAAACTACAAAATGAACTATAGCCCAAAGAGGTGCAGAGCAAAAATTCAAAGACTAAATCATCTAAATTAAAAAAAAAAGTAAAGGTTTGCAAAACAAAAAAGTTCACATTTTACTTTCTTGCCACTCATGAACCATTGCGGCATGAAAAATTGATAATCTTTCTCATCATAAAATGAGTTAAAGTAATATATTTTGTGTATATATTTTATACACTATACGAGAGAAAGAGAGAGATTTTATGTGGATCAAATAATTTTAGTAATAACATGTAAAACACGTCTACAGCGTTAAAATGCAAACCCGGAATGCGAAATTAGGCCGCAGTTTTTTATGCGTTATTAAATAGGTGGCTGATACTGATAAATATCGGCCCTAACCTATATTATGCTTCCCTATTTATTAGGGTAGTCAAAAGTACTGACTTCAAAACCAAGTTGGCACTGAAATTTAAAAAAATGTGACAATACCAGCATTTCCCTCTAGCATTTTGAGCGCTCTTGAGCAGATTCTTAAACACTTCTGATTGGCCTTTGTGTTCGCGAGCTCAACATACATGTCTGTGATTGGCTACAATGATCAACGCTTCAAAAACTGAGCGCTTGCACAGATACACACGGAAGGGGGCTTTTTCCACTTGTCTCAAAAATACTTTGGTAAAATACATTTAGGCTCTTTCTCACACACAAACACACACTTTTAGGAGAGAATTTTGTTGATAAAAATAAATATGCATAAACAAACACACTATAAACAGATGTAAGTGTCATGACAAACTACAAAATGAACTACAGCCCAAAGAGGTGCAGAGCAAAAATTCAAAAACCAGCCGTCTATCAGCTGATCCCTAAATTATCCTCTGATTGAGGGATTCGCCGATCCGGACACAATGGTCAATCAGAGGTGTTTAAGAATTAAAACTTCAGTATCAAAGTCGGTACTTTTGACTACTCTACTACTAATAACACCTTCACAATGTCTACCTTTTATTTTTAAAGTATGTGAAACGTAAAACATTTCGAATAGTGTGTACTGCACAGCTTGTATATAAACATCATTCCACTGGTCCGTACGGACTCTCCTCAGGCTGGACGTGGCCTGCGACACATCATCAGACCAAAGATGACCTGGAGGTGGTGGACGCTCACTTGCTGGACGATTCCCTCAGAGACTCGGGCAAACCTCGCAGGCGCAGTTTGGGCACCACCCTGGACTGTGAGACTCAGGAGGAGAGCACTCACCGGAGGCTGGTGTCCTGGTTCGGGGATCTGCCGTCCGCTCCGTTCGGCCTGCACCGGCTGGTGGAGTTGGGCCGGGCCTCTGGGAAGCGGGCGGGCGACTGGTACGGACCGGCCATCGTGGCTCACATACTGCAGTAAGTGAGTGAGTCTTGAGCTGACAGCACTTTGAGTCTTATTTTAATGTCATTGATGCACTTTTTATTAATATTTTGAATTTGTTTTCATTTTCATATATTCTGTTTGAATTTTTATTTTAAAGTTGCTGTTTTTTTAGTCATTTTTATTATTATTTTTAACATGTCTATAGTTTTTTATTATTATTAATTTTTTTTTTCAGTTTTAGATAAACTAAATAACAGTAAGAGATGTTGCCTTGACAATGATGAAATTAAATGTTTTTATTTTGTTATTTATTTTATTTCAGTCAAAGATAATTTTATTTCAGGTAACGGAAAATGTTTTTTTTTGTGATTATAGTTCTAGTTTATAGAATTGGAGTGTCTTGGGGATTCTATTATAGAGTGTCATGGTAATTATACTCTGTAATGTATACTAATACTAATTATAATGTGCCATTATTAATTTGATATTGGAGTCTATTACATGGAAGCCCAAAAATCTTTGGTAAATTGTAATTATGAAATATGAAATTATGAAATTCACATGCTAAGTCATATTTATGAGATGTAAAGTTGAAATTATTAATTAAAATTTCATAATTAAGACATAAAAAGTAAAATTATGATATACTAAGCCAAAATTGACATTAATCATAATTATGACAGTCAATTATGAGATCAAAAAGTCAAAATTCTTATAATATTATAGCTTTTATTCCTTTTTTTCATATTAATTTTTATTTTAGTTAATGTTGTATTCATTTTGTTGTTTTTTGTCATTTTATTCGTTTTTTTTATATTTCAATGTGTATAGTTGTTTTATTGTTTATTTGTTTTAAGTTAAACTAAATAAAAATGAGAAATGAAATGGAAACTGACACTTGAAATTAAATCTTTTTTATTTTGTTATGTGTTATTTTTTCAGTTTTTTTATGGTTACAGTTTTAGTTTTAACCATTGTTTATACTAATTATTACATGCCATCATTAAGCGGATATTGGAGTCTATTATATGGACGCCCCTTTGGCATAAAAGACAAAAAAAACTTTGGTAATTTGTAATTATGACTAAAATAAATTGAAATTTACATGCTTATACATAGTCGTGAAATGAAAAGTTGAAATTTTGACTTAAAAATTCATAATTATGACATAAAACATCTAAATTATTGCATACTAGGCCGAAATTATGACATGAGATTAAAAAAAAGTTGAAATTATGAAAGTAATATTAAATCATAATTATGAGATAAAAAATAATCTAAATTATTAGATAAAAAGTCAAAATTATGACTTTATATGTAATGTCTATGGAATGTATTTCTGTCATTATTATCACTTTAATTTCGACTTTGTATGTCATAAATTCAACTTTGTATCATAACTATGATTTACAAAAACATGATTTTTTTTTTTTTATGTGGCGGAAATGGGCTTCCATACTATTACCATATTGCATATTATTTATTTTATTTAAGTTACATTCATTTTACCATTTGCACTGTGCCTAAGAAGAGTAAAATCGCTGTAACACGCGGTCTCTCGTGGCGTATTGCATCATTTATCTCTCTCAATAGTGTTGTATGTATAAATGTATGAGAAAAATAACAAAAGTGTTAATGTTCATATGTGTCTCTGTGTTTCAGGAAGGCCGTGTCAGCGTCGGCGCTGTCGAATCTGGAGGTGTACGTGGCGCAGGACTGCACAGGTCAGTCTGACAGTCTGGACACAACACAGACTTTATTTGAGCAGTGCGTCTCATTGTTATCTACAGATATTAACAATGACGTCACACTGACGGCATTTCAGTGTTTTGGGATGTAATGTTCATGACTCACCATTTTCCACAACAATATTCATGATTTACTTTATATGAATCACAGAGACAATATTTTACTCACAAATTCTATCTAATAGTGTTTTCAAGCAACTAGAAAACTGGATATTCATTATAAAATTCAAAAGTGTTTTCTTAGAACTCTGAATGCTCCTTTAGGAGAAGATATGAACTACTTCTGGCTTTCCTTCAGTTTTATACCATCCCAACAGATTTAATTGATAGTAGTAATTTTAGTGGTCATCTTAAGAAAACATCTTCTAAAAGCAGAAAGAGAAAACAGAGACACCAATAAACACACAAAACAAGTATTTAATCCACTATATTCCCATACTTTTTTTGTCACCAATAATATTTAATTGAAGATATTTAATATTTTAATCAGTGATTTTGGTTAATGTCAGGGTTGAGGAGTAACGAAATACAAGTAACTTAGTTAAGTATTTAAAATTTGAGTACCTGTATTTCATTAGAGTTACATTTTAAATGGGTGGTAATCAGATTACAGTTACATGTGTTTTAGATTACATGTACATGTTGATCTAAACAGCAACTGGTGATTCTCCGACTCTCACAGTCTGAAAAACTGTTGCATTTCTGTTCAGAAGTTTCATACCCTTGCAGAATATGCAGCATTTTAATAATTTTAACAAAATAAGAGCGATCATAAAAACTGCATGTTATTTTTATCTAGTACTGTCCTGATTAAGATACTCCACAAGACAAAATGAATGATTTTATAAAAATTGCCCAATTCAAAAATGTGAGTTGTTCGTGAGTCCCTGTGTAATTGTAAAAAAGGTAATTATCTCACGTTTTCCATCACAATTGCGAGATTTAAACTCTTAATTGCAAGTTATAAAGTCAGAATTGCGTGATTAAAAACTTAAATCATTTATTTCTATCTCAACTTCTTTAAAACTGGTAACTTGCTATTAGGCAATCGCTGGGTTTCCATTCAAACGTGAAGCGAATCTTTTCAAAGTTTTGAAAAGATTCGCTCGTTCGAGCCGATGGTGGTGGTATTGGTGACCTAGTCAGAATTTATTCGGCAGATGTGTTTCCATCTCCTATTATTCGCATTAACTCTTCTCTCGCACAAGTCAAAAACCACCTCAAGTAACCGTAAAAAATTTTTTTTCCAATTAAGGAACTATTTTTCTGAAATTTAGCATTTTCAACACTCGTTTCTGATGTGCAACTTCAAAAAGCAATTGAAACGGAATTGTTCTAATCAACAACCAGAGTATTTATGCACATTTCTGTTCAAGTCAACACTAAATCTCTCTGTTTCTCCGTAGTGTACATTGGAGACGTTTTAAACCTGTGCGGGACGTCCCGTACGGATCTCTCAGCGAGGTCTGGTTGGAAGTCGCTCGTTTTGCTGGTGCCTGTGCGTCTGGGGTCAGATGCATTGAATCCCTCTTACACCCGATGCGTCAAGGTGTGTTACAACACACACACACACACACACACACACAAAAGGATTTTGTGAGCTCATGTTTTCTCCATCTATGTCCGTAGAGGTTGCTGGAGCTGCGCTGCTGCATGGGAATCATCGGAGGGAAGCCCAAACACTCTCTGTTTTTCGTGGGATTCCAGGGTGAGTCACGTGACGTGCGTTTGATGTGTGTCTATGCGAATCGCACATCATCATCTGTGTGTTTGTGGTTTTCCGTGTGCCTCATGCAGACGATCAGCTGATATATTTGGATCCTCATTACTGTCAGACTGCTGTAGACGTCAAACAAGACAACTTCCCTTTAGAGGTGAGCGGATATTTGAAGGAAAGTTCGCCTTGAATGTCCTCAATGAACAGTGAAAAATTAACTTGAAATGAATCCAGCTGATTATATTAATGCCTCTGTTTTTCGTCGGTGTGTTTGTCAGTCGTTTCACTGTAAGACCGTCAGGAAGATGCCGTTTAGCCGCATGGACCCAGCTGCACGGTGGGCTTCTATGCTGGAAGCAGGGCGGATTTCCAGAGTCTGTGCTCAGACGTCACTAAGGTGAGAGAAAGACAAGTACACACTACAAAACTGAAGCATATCTGCCTTTCATGTTATACTCCTACAACCAAAGAGCCCCAGATCATGTGCTCAGCTCGTGCCATTGGCCTTCTAGTTCGCACATATGTGAGCTGTGATTGGTCGCTTCACATGTCAGTCAAAAAAGCAACGTTAAAGAGCTCCTAGCTGCAGTGTTGTCTCCTACTATTGTTTAATGTTCAAAAGTAAAGAAATTAAGGTGGACGTAAATATTAGTAATTTAATTTTACTGTTGTTCTGTTAAATAAAATATTAAATATTATTTTTTATTTTACAGTACAATAGTATTACTATAGTGATATTTCTTCATTAATTTCACTTTATCTTTTAATAAAATAAATATAAAATAATAACTTATATTTTGTTTTTATATTTTATAGTTATTATTTTTATTTACTCTTTAAAAAACTTGTCTTGGTCTAACATTTGAAAACAGAGAAATTAAGACGACATAAATATTAGTATTGTAATTTTACTGTTTTTCTGTCAAATAAAATTGTTTATTTTTAATATTATTAAATACATATTTTTTATTTTGCATTACAATAGTGTTGTATTTACTGATTTAAAAATGTTAAACAATTATAATAATGATATTTATTATTACTTTAATAATTGTTATTGTTTTTATTATTATAGTCATATTAAAAGGGTTCTATAAAAACAATATGAAAAATAAAGAGGAGACATTTACAATAAACAGGTTCTTGTTTTATGGATTATGTTTGAAAGCAGAGAAATTAATACATTATATAGCAATATTTCTTTATTGATGTATGCAATATGTTTAATAATAAAACATATTTTTTTATTAAAAAATAAAAATTCTATTTAAAAAATATAATATTTTATATTTATTATTTTAAATATATATTTAAATATTTTATATTTATTATTTTAAATATATATTTTTAAATATTATATTTTAATTATTTTATATTTATTATTATTTTTTTATTATTCTTTGTCACATTTTTCACTCCTGATGGGTTTTCATCCCTGTAACATGAAACTTTCTTTTCCTTTTTCTGTTCCCGGACAGGCTCTGACATCACCCGAGGAGAAGTACCCCATCTTCACGTTTGTGGAGGGTCATAATGAGGAGGACAGCGGCTGTTCCTCCGACTCAATCACTCACATAAAGACCAAAGGCAGATTGAGCCGAATCAAAAAGAAGAGCAGCATGGACGATTTTGTGCTCCTGTGACGCACAGACTCTACTTCCTGTTTGTTAGTCCAGCACTTCCTCCAGTGTGCGTCATGTGACAGGGGCTCCCACACTCACTGGCATGTCGAGGAGAGTATCCAAAGCAGACGGCGAGTCATTAGCAGGGTTTACGGGGTTTTTCCAGACTGCTACTTGTTTTTCTGTCGTGTTTGAACACACCATACAGGAGGATGTGATGCGTTGGTGAGCAGGTGGCTAAGCAGATTAACACGGATGATGCTAATGACAGCAGACAGTGAGGCTCTCGGCAGACGAGAGGTGTAGACGTTACTCTCTGACAGGCAAACATGGGCTTTAAACACTGTGATTTATTCTGTTTATGTATTTACTGTTTGTCTAAGTACAAGAAACTGAGGAAGAGATTGTCATTTTAACTTCTCTGGTAAAGCACCAAACAACTACTACTGACAACATTATGTCAACCTTCACATAATTTACGTTCATAATACATGTTTTCTGAACAAACTTTTTATTTAAAAAAATAAAATTTTGCGAACCCAAGTTCTAGCTTTATTATATTCTTCAACAATATATATATTATAAATATACATTTATATATGTATTTTCAACAAAATGTAAAAATATGTGCCTTGCCACTTTTCATTTCAAGTCACAGGTTCCTCTTATTTTTTAACTCCTCCCCTCCAGCTACCTGTCCAATAGAGACTGGCCTAACCTTGTAACAGCAAATGTTTAAGATCTGATATTTCAGCATCAGGTCAAACAAATGCCATTCAGTTTTCCTCAATATTGTCCAATCCTGATCTAGGAGGGCAGGGATAAGCCCCAGCCCTACTTAAACACACCTGAACCAGCTAATCAAGGTCCGAAATCGCCCCCATACCCCTTAAATAGGGCACTATTTGAGGAGACAGCCATTTGTACTCTGAAACCATAGTGGCAATAAGTGTACAATCCATAATGCACCATGAGAGTCAGGTGGCGAATGGATTCCCACTTCTGACCAGAAGACGGCGCCCGGAGTTGAATCATCCACCCATCCGTTTTCCAAACCTCTCATCCAATGTGGGTACAGCATAAAATCACACTTTACATTAAACATTTTTAAATTGTTTAATTAAGGTTTATACGTGCAGTTTTCCATGACAGAGTTCAAGATAAATCTTTTCATTACTACTGGAGCTGCCAGTTTGCTTAGTTTCAAATGATTAGCCTATTAAACTGCAAGCACAAACGATGCAAAAGCGGCAGCCCTTCCGGCACACTCATTGTCGGAATTCACTCACTCATTTTCATTCACTCCTTCAAGTGAACTGTATAAATAATGTAGGGAATAATGAGTGAGGTCTTCAGAATCACTAGAACTTCCAGGCCGGTGTGTTGGGACTACTGCTGCCTTCACATGCTATCAGAGTTTCCAAGTCGAAAATTGGACACGAATGGCTAGAACATCTGCATTGCTTTCTCTTTTGCAGTTCTAGTCCTGTATATTTATGCATATAATAACCATTTGATGCATATTGTATGTATTTTACATAGCAAAAACATATCTACATACCGCTTTGAATGTAGCGCAGGCAATGTCTATGTGGTTGATCCCATGGTCAATAAATGGGACACTACGTTTTGGCTTTAATAACATTTGCCCAAGAAATAGGCATGAATGAACCTACGAATGAATGCTACGAACTTGTAATTATGACTTCAGAAGTGGGAAGTATGAAATTTCCGATAGCATGTGGAGGCTCCAGGAGCAGGATTGAACACCTCTGGAATGTATGAGTGGAAGTACCAAGAGTGTCTTATCTCCAGTTGAACAAGTAATGAATGTAGATGCTTTGTCCAGGTCTGGTGTTCAGATGGTGCAGTCATTCCATTTTGGTTCAACTCCACCAGACTTGGTCTATGAAGAGCTGCTGGAGTGCTGTAGGCCAAAACCAGGTTTGAGATAGTTTCAGGGTTCAGTCAGCTGGAGCGGCTCTCATATCTCTCCCGTACTGCTTGAAGTACAAGTGTGAGTGATACTGAAGCTCAGGCAGCATCATCCGCACACAGAACCCCTGATCCTGCAGCGAGAGGTTCCCTCGCACCTCGTAACCCAAGATCGTGACTGACTCCGCCTGCCGTGGGCGCAACAGGTCCTCCAGCTCCGCCGGTGGAACGGCAGCCCTGGAGACGCATTTCTGCCGAAGGTTCTCCGTAGACTCCCTGAGCTGCACCACCTCCGCTTTCAACCTCTCCAACCCGAACTGAGCCGCCTTCTCCCAGAACACCTGCATGAAGAAGTCGTAGAGAAGCGTGTCCAGGACGTTCCACGATCGTACTCTCGCCCGCATGTTCTCATCCAGCTCTGTCACGCTGTTTTTGGCACGGACGTTGAGCCGAAGGTAAGCCAAATCCTCGCGCTGGAGTCCGAGAAGAGCTCCCAGCAAAACTAGGGACTCGTCAAAGTGCTCGGCAATCATGACCAAGTGAAAGGCCTCCTCTAGCTGGGCCAGGTCCTCCGGCCAGGAGCCGTTCCACTTCTGGTTGTTGAGCCCCATGTCGAAGCTCATGGGGTTCTTTGCTAGTCCGTTCGCGGGTTCCTTCGGGTCCCAGAAGGTCTCCGGAGAGTCCAGGAACACTTTGAGCGCAGATTTGCCTACATTGGCGGCGGCTCGATGTGCGCTGAAGAAAGCTGGGACGGTGGAGGTGTGGTATCCGAAGACCGACTCGAAGGTCTTCATTGGGTCTCGTAACAGCGTGATGAAGACCGCGTTCTGGGGCATCACCTTCCTCACCTGCGTCAGGTCCAAACGCATGTGACTACACAGCAAGTCAAACTGAGATGCACCCTCGGGCAGCTCGTCTACAAACGCCGCTCTAAATCTGAAAGAGAGAGAGCGAGAGTAAAGCACTTGTTTAGTTTAAAGCTCATTAACCTTTGAACAGCGTTTAATGGTCTGAAGAGGGAGGTCAAGAATATGTTGTTAATGACTGACTTGCTTGATCCATTCAACCAAGAGAAATGTTTATATACAATGCGCAAGTTGTACAACAACTTTCAAGGTGGTCAATGTTTTTAAGGTTATTTTTTGGGGCATCATCAATTGGCGTTTGTCTCTAATTGTCCTTTAGCTCCCTAACACAGGACTGTCATAAAAAAAAATGATTAGTGTGGCCCAATTTGCCCTAGGCATTAACTACTTAATTCTCAGTTGACAGCCATTCAGACATTTTCAAAGTTGCATAAGCATTTCATTGTATTGAAGTAGATTTTATAGAGGCTCTTTAAATTCCAGCAATTCTTAAATTATCTTTGAATGACAAGCACGACCTTCCTTATGAAAATGAACCATGGTTTTATTATAGTAAAAGTGTGTGTTGACTCATTCGTATAACCACAGTTTTACTACAAATACCAAGGTTAATTTGTGGTTACCATGGTTTAACTATATTAACCATGTTTGTTTGTAGTAAAACCATGTTTAGTATTCATAAAGGCTGGTTAGTAACTAATTTGCTGTCACATTAATTTTTCTGCATTGACAGCAATTCAAAAGTAGCTGTAGCAACACTTTGAAAACAATGCATAGAGTATGTCATTATATTATAGTAAATGTTTTTTGGAGGCTCTTATGGACTTCATTACATTTGCCAGTTGGTATCCTTGATTAGTTGGTATCCTGATGGCAATAACTAATTAGCTGTCAAAATTGATCTTTCTCCATTGAAAAGTAGCAAGCAACATATCAATCTTATTGTAAGTAGTCCATTATATTACAGTAGATGTGTTTTGGAGGCTTTTATGGACTTATATTTTTTTTAAATTGTCATTTGGTGCCTTAGATTGATTAGCATATTTCAGTTAGCCCGATGTTGTACCTAAGTTGCTGTCAAAGGCATCTCTTTCTGTTGAGAGCCATTCAAAAGTAGCCATAGATGCATCCAAAGTAATGGATGAGTAGTATTTCGTTATATTGTAGTAGAAAACTTGTGAAATTGACTTCTTTTTCTATATTAAATTGTCTAGGTTGGTTATCATGGTCCGCTATTGACAACCATTCAAAAGTAGCCGCTACTGTTTGCTATCAAACCAATTTGAAAGCAACACATAAATCATATTTCATTTCTATATTCATTATAATGAAGTAGATGTTTATGGAGGCTTTTATGGATTTTCTTTTATTGTCTTTTGGTACCTTTGATTAGCATGGCATTCAAAAAGTAGTATTCAAACAAAACAATTGCATTTCATTATATTATAGTAGATGTGATTTGGAGGCTCTTAAAAGACTCATATTTTTCTCCATCTGTTGTTTTTGACTCTTAATATAGTCACTAGTGAAGAGTTGCTGCTGGCTGGGACCACAAGTTCACATACTTCCAGAAGATCCTGCACTGTGATGAATGGGAACAGGTACTTTGACTGCATGTGGTTGAACAGATACCAAAACAATTTTGGGAAGGTAAAGTGCATCATGCATTGCGCTCATACCTGTCTGGATAGTTGAACTGGTATGTGCGGAACGGAAAGGCGAAAGTGGAGCTCTGTCTTTCCCCGAGTCGAAACAGGATGTTCTGCACGGTGCTGCTGCCAGTCCGGTGTGTTTTCAGGAAGACCACAGGTGGATGTGCTCTCTGCCGCTCGGCTCTGGCCGTCAGCGTGTGTTGGTGTGGGATTGGAGTGTGTTTTCTCAGCAGCTTTTCTCTGGTTCCTTCTGTCTGCTGGAGCTCTCAGTTCATGAGTTCTGTAGGAGGAACCTTCAGGTTAGATGTGAGATTTTCACATTGTATCATTTGGATCTGAACCAGTAATATTTTAGTATCACTGAGATTTCTTACAGAGGGATAGGATGATGGAAAAAAAAAATATTTCAATGCTTCTGTGTTCCCTGAAACCTCATTAAATATGCAGCACTGACACAACTAGGCAACTAGAAACTTTTGACCGCTTTAGCTCGTTAATGACTCAGAAAGAGACCAACAATGGAAAGCGCAATTTCAAAGATCTAGTTTGAAATTGTTCTAAAGATGGTTAATTTGAACCTTCATCCAGAGAACTTGTATTATTTAAAAGTTTTAATAATTGTAGTTTTAGTTAACTATCATAACCCTGCAGAGCTCTAATGGTAGATCACGACGCTCCAGGAACGCAAGAGTCGTGTCTTTGATTCCTAATGAATGCATGATATGAAACACCTTGAAGTCGTTTGGGATAAATCCGTCTGCCAAATGTAGTTGGGTTTAGTTGATAGTGTTGTAGTAGTTCAGTCTGTTACCTGTTGTTCTGCAGAGAGCGTGTGGCCAGGAGCGTGAGCAGCAGGAAGATCAGCAGCACTGCCAGTAAAGCGTTCACCCGGTGCCTCCACATCCAGCGCAGGCCCATCTCCACAAACAGCTCTTCAGCTCTCTGTGAGGATTGTGAGGGCAGGACGGGCCGCGTCCCTGTCTGTCGACCTGATTAATCCTGTAGGCCGGATCAGGAAAACACACCCACACACCTCACACTCCTTACGGCTTCTCTCTTTTCTCCACACACTTCTATTTAAATATCACTGTGATCGCTGGTATTTTTTGTTTCTGTGATATTTTTTCATTTTTAAACTGGTAGGTGTAGCTTCACATTTTTTTAATTGGTTTCTCAAAGTGTGCATTTTTTGCGTATGCGTTTAGAACTGAAATTTCCCTCAATCCTTTAGATTTTTACCATTCAATGGGTTGAACTTTGTTTGATGTGACTTGTATGCAAATTAACACACATTTATTACATCATGTCATTGAATATTCCTCAATTTACAATATTTACCTACACTGTAAAAAAAAATTAATAATAATAAAGAACATGCAGCATAACACCAATGTTTTCTGGCCCATCGTGGACTGAAGCTTTACTCTTCAGCACAATGGTGACCCATAAAACCGAAACTCCAAACCCCAACAGAGCATTAAACACTAACAGATCACTCTGCATCTTCACTTACTACAACCCAGTTTGACTTTATTTCTTTAATACAAAAGGTCATATTGAGAATTGTGAATAAACAATGGCTTAGATGTTGGTGTTCATTGAAAATAATTGTGGTGATGAGTGTTTGATTTAGTTGGGCTCTTGACCCTTGTCCTGTATATGCCGACAGGAAACGAGACCCGTTCGAGCTTCATGTATGACAATGACAGATGGCATTAATATTTCACAATGGCGTCCTCTAGTGGTGGGTGAGTTATCACAGCATTTCTCTCTTCTCCTTCATAATTATTCACATATCATGCTTGCATGTTTGTTAATGTAAAGCAGGAGCGACACGTTTCATTCTGAAATGCCTCTCTGTTTTCATGTAAGCTAATTTGCATGTTCTTTTGACAAGTGCATGAATGCAAATTAAAATTCTTTCTTGACACTGTAATTACATAGACATTTAATTAGGAATTCATGTTCCAACTTCATTCAATCATCAACTTTGATGAAAAAACTTTTTTTACCTGGGTAATAATTATCGCTAAAGAACATATTCAGTCACTTTTCACCATACAATTAAAATAAAGTATATTCTTCACAAAGAAAATGAAGCCCATTTTAGAACACGAGACTCGCCCACACATGCATCCTGTACTACTTTTGTAATTCACTAGAAGAGTTGATTTACTTATTCACCCGTGACTGTTCATGCCAACTTTAAAAGGTCAGAATTCCCATCATGCACGACTGAAAAGATTGTAAACCCTCACTTTTAAGAGCATTTCATGCATGAATATGTCACTCATCAGTACAGAATCCACACCTCGCTGGTGAATTTCAGCCAAAGACCAAAAGGGTGAAATCATATTTTATATACGGAAAAGGAAAAAAGTTTTCATTAGCGAACAATGAGCATATTTTTAGAGCAGTTACTGATCTTTGCTAATGTTGGTTAATAAAAACACAATTGTTCATTGTTTGTGCATGCTTGGTCATAGTGAATTAACAAATGCTTACTTTGGATTTTGAAGAACTAGTATTAACTAGCATTAACTAAGATTAATAAATGCCGTAAATGTACATTGTCAGTTCATGTTGAGTAATGTAGTTCACAAATGAGATCCTTTTAAGGACATTTTTGTGATAAGCACATTTTCTTGCAAAATTCTCATTTCTGTAAAGAAACTTTTTTTTCGTAATGCATCCAAAACATGAGTTTCCCCATTTATTCTCAGTTATTATTAATACAGTATTTTGTGATCAGCAAATATTTTTATCAGCAAAAATTAAAGGTAGCACTTTTGAATTATCGCTTTGTTTGCTTTAAAAGAATGACAATCTGGTGGTTTAAATATCCTTGACTATCATGAATATAATGCCATTATGCAGAAAACCTGAATGGTCTTCATTTTCTTCAAGTAAAACATAATCTCCTATTTGTTCTATTGATTTTTATGTTGAATAAGAGCGTGTTCTTGACAGATTTCTCCCTCATATCTCACTCTCAGCAAAAAAAAGGTACAAGAGCTGTCACTGGAGTGATAACCTTTCAAAAGATTGACCTTTTGTACCTTATTAACCCCTAAAGTGTTCATATTAGTACATATTAGTACTTTTTGAAAGGGTACTCCAGCCCCACTGTCAGTTTTTATTATTCATTTTTAATGAGAGTGATATGTGTTTTTACTTTATGGGCGAGGCTGGCATATTTCCTCTGTAATTCTAGAGTAAATGCTGTCTGAAATATGTGTGGAACGGCACGCAGCTCAAGCCGCATGAACAAAGGCAGTGAAGTGAGTGATTGGTCCTGTCTGATCAGCCGGTGTAGGTGCGTTTCAGACTTTGCTTACACTAAAAGTGAAGTGAACTGACAAGATGTTGGCGGCTGATAAGTCTCTGCGATTTAAAGGATGGGACCTCCACCCTCCATCATAAAACATCACTCAGCCCACTCTCTGCTGATAAACTTTCACAATGCACAAGCACAAATCTACACACACACACACATTGTCTTCTCTGATAACTTGTTGTTATTGGTGTTATACACACTTTCACCTCTAACACACATCAGGCCGCTCCACATTCTTCAAAATCTGGTATTTTCTGCCAATAAATGTCGTTGTTATGGGAGGCTGCTGAGATGGCAGATGCTGAAATGCTGTACAGCAGTTTAAATACTTTAATAATCATCAGCATCCTCTTAACCATCATAAATATGCAATTCTCTAAAATTATTTTTTAATGGTTAAAAAAGCGAATGTTGCAATAGATGCCAAAATTTCAGTAATCAATACAGTGAAATTTATGATACGGTGCATAAAATGATAGTAAGTCATGGCAACTCATATTTTTACGTTACTTTAAATCATCAAAATAATTTAAGCCATTTCAACTTTTTTTAAGTAAGTTATACGAGATTCAACCTGATTCTTTAAATCTGTTTATTATATTTCAAGTTGCACTGACTTTCAGACAAGTTGATTATACTTGAATTTTTTAAGTGGAAAAAAATGGAAATTTTTCAATTTTTTCCGGTATTTTACAGTAAATCACTAAAAACTATAGGTGAATAAGGTAAACGTTTTTAACTAATGGATGTCATCATAATTTCCCCGATTGATTAAAGACTGTGCAGTTTTTTAATACAAGTTATCTGAAATGGTATATTTTAAAGCACTATGTGCTAATTTGCTGGAATTTACAGAAGATATATCTGAACATTGGATAAAGCCAGATTTAAAATTCTTGTTTCATTTTGTTGACATATTAGAGTTAAATGTTTTTATAGAAGGGATTTTTGATATCTCTTTTTATGACTCCATAAATCAGAAAATATCATCAACTGACAGAAAAACACATTTTCACCATGTTTTTAGGAATAACTTGTAGTATAAATCAGTGAGAATGATATATGAAAAATCCCCTCAGTAGAAACCTTCAGAATATAGATATGAATAGAGCTGTAAAGTTTGGTGTGTGTAAGTGCTGCTGAAGTGGAGAAAAAACTAAAGATATGTATGTACCCTGATTGAAATCTACAGACGTGAAGATAAAGTGCAAAAAAATAAAAAATTAAATGTGTATTTTGCATGTTTTCTTTCCACTACTCTAAAAAGAAGATATGTTAGTGGGTGAAAAATATTTAAAAAAAAATAAATAAAAAAAAAAAAAAATATATATATATATATATATATATATATATATATATATATATATATATATAAATATATATAAAAATTGCAAACTGTTTTATTTTGAAGATATAAATATCTAATTCTCGGTATAATTAAATTATTATCCGTTTTTATAATCATCTGTAATTATTTGGTGAAGTTTTGTTGTGATGTATCTGGGACGAGATCTGAGAGCGTGTTCGACCTCACATCATTACATATGCAAATGCAATGCTGTGTATTTAGTCTTGCATGACAGTAAAATTGTTCTTTTGTGTTTGTGAGCAGAACCTGCTGGGCATCGAGAATATTTGGAGAAAAACCTGAACAGGTGCAACCATCATTTTAAGATCTTCATGATGTTTCTGTGTGGTTTTATAATATTATTAAATCATATTATGATTCAGAGCTTGTCCTGTGTTCTGATTGGTCCAGAATAATAACCTGAACAGTTCATTATGGTGTTTATCAGCTTCAAACTAAAAGAATTTAGAGCCTGAAATTATCTAGTTTTTGTACTATTAAAAGTAATTATTTTTTTTTTTTTTTACAGGAGAGACCGAGACATCGTGATTGAACAGGAAAACGATTGATCGTGCGATTTTTAGAAAAACGTAAGCATTTAGCTCCACCCCTAAACATAACTGTCGCCGGGCATAAGAAGATCAATAAATTCATACAAACTAGCCACCAATTTACCAAAATGTACAATACTTACAAATTGCCATGAGTTTGTGTTGGCGGGAAGCGAGCAATGCCGGTTCGGTCACTGTGAACCATGTTTGGTCAGGATTACTGTGTGTGTGTGTTGTCCGTGCGCTGGTATGTAGGTGTGTGTGTGTGTCTGTGTGTTAAGTGCCTGTGTAGGGTGTGAAGGAGACACACCTATTTCAACAATAACACAATAAACCACATTTCCACTCACTGTTCATTATGACAAACTGTGTGTTTTTAGTCTAGAAACGCCACGAATAGCAGATACTAATATGCAAATAAACATATGTGATGTCACACATCGGACAGGTCAAACATTCCACACACAACGAAACCAGTTAAATACAATCACACTGAACTAGAGCGATTATATGACTCACATGTGCAACCTAGAATTGATTTCCAGGTTATTTTATTTAACTCTATTAATGCATGATGATTTTCAGCCATATAAAAACGCAACCTGCCTTCCATTTACAGTATGTCCAATGCTTCAATGATTGTCTGGTAATTTAAATATATTCGCAATTTGAAAAATGATGATTGATGATTATCCTAACACAAACACTTTGCTAGAACACATTGAAATAAACATGATAATAACTAATAACTTAATTACTTTAAAACATACAAAAAGACTCCTACTGAAAATATGGCTAATGTTCTTTAAAATATAACAGATAAAATAGCCGGCTGATTTACTGTAAGGGCATTTTTGCTTCCATATTTCAAATATTTACATCATTTTATTGCTTATTAAGCTGATTGTATTTTCTTTACCTTAAATGGAGATAATCTGCTCAGCATGACATGAAACTGACGGACTGATTTAATCTGAGGATGAAATGCATGACATGTTTTCATTTATTGTAAAGAAAGTAAAAAGTGTCTCAAATTTTGTTTGATTTAAAACGATAAAACAATAGTTGAGAATGAAAGCAAGACATATTGCCACATTAAGAGTGACTGAATTGATTTGAGGGTCAGTGTAATCAGGTCACATTTTTGCAGTGTAAAAGGATGTTATTATGTAATGATACTCAGAATGTGATTAATATTTAAGGTCATAATCACTGACTAACAATGTAGTCTCTGTGCGTGTGTGTGAGAGAAAGCCAGAGTGTGTGTGTTTGTGTGTGTGTCTTATCCATCTGTGTTTGCTTGTAGGGTGGATGTATAACTGGATTGAATCCAGATTCAATGTTGTCCGACATTAAAAATAAATACAATCTAAATTACATCGAATATACAAAATAAATATTTAGGAACGCTGTCTAGGATAATCCTCTTCTTCCATGTTCAAAACTTAACAGACGTGTTTGTTGTCATACTGTACGTACAGTAAGCATCAGGCAAGTTATCGTTTAAAGAAAAATGAACAGCTTATATTGTAAATAAATCACAAAGCAAATTCAAATAAATAGTTTCAAATTCTCAATTCTGATTGGATGAGCTGCGATTAAAATGTTCAGTACATTTCAAAGTGATGCTGCGAGTTGCTACGATGCTTGACAACTGTAAACAATCTACAGTTTTACACTGAATTGCTAATTCTGATTATTGATTTTGTGATTTATTTTCATTATCATTGAGCCTCTCGAGGGCTTCAGCCAGTGATTCTCTACAGGAGCTCTCAAAATTAAAGAGAAGCTATTGTGATTTTTGTACAATTTCAGCTTTATTTAGTGGGTAATGTTGCTGTTTGAGCATGAAAAAGCACTCCCTGAAATGCATCCATTGTTTTGAGTTTTCTTCCGGTAACAAATGTGTCAAAATATTCCTCATTTAAAGGATTTGTTCACTTCAGAATTTAAATTTCCTGACAATTTACTCACTCTCATGTATTCCAAGATGTTTATGTTTCTGAGGAAAACATTCCAGAATTTTTCTCCATATAGTGGATTTCAATGGGGTTCAATGAGTGGAAGGTCCAAATGTCAGATTCAGCGCAGCTTCAAAGGCTCTCCATGATCCCAGACGAGGAATAAGAGTCTCAAAAATTTACATACATTTTAACCACAAATGACAGATCGTTTCTCTAGATAAGACTCTTATTCCTCGTCTGGGATCATGTACAGCCTTTGAAGCTGCACTGAAACTGACATTTGGACCTTCAACCTATTGAACCCCATTGAAGTCCACTATGTGGAGAAAAATCCTGGAATGTTTTCCTCAAAAACCTTCATTTCTTTTCCACAGAAGAAAGAAATACATCTTGGATGACATGAGGGTGAGTGAATTATCAGGAAATTTTAATTCAGAAGTGAACTAATCCTTTAAATAATTCCTGCCCAAGGCATATGCAAAATAAAGGGGCGGGGCCTGGTTGAGTTAGACGTGTGTTGAAACTGACGATTATGCTAAGGGACGGGACATTTCCCAAACACGCTCAAAGTGCTTGACCAACCACAACACGCTGATCCAACCGACCAATCAGAGCACAGTGCGCTTTTCAGAAGGAGGGGCTTCACAGAGACAGGAACTAAACAGAGCGTTACTGACAGACTGAGAAGAGAGGGGCAGCAACAATATGTTTTTTGAACAAATAACATAAAAACCAATGCAAGTAGAGCCCAAAAACACAATCAAGACTCAAAAGGGCGTAATAGGTCCTCTTTAAAAACCTGAACGTTCAAAAAATACTTAAATATGCATAAAAGTATTGTTAATTTACCTCTAAACTCTTAATGCTTTAGTTAAGATGATTATTCCTCTCATTTGAGATGCCCTGCAGCCTAAACACACAGCGCTAATGCTGAGAACGATCCCGTGTGTCAGGCAGGTCTGCTCTTGAGCTTTCATGTGACCCGCAGGGGTTTTGTCTTTCTGTCTATGACATGAAATTTCTTCTGTCAGAGGTCGTTGTGTTTACTGTCCTGACATTCAAATGGCTTCATTACAGACTGTAAGTATGCAGTGAGTGGGTGGCTAAATGTCTTTTTGATTGAATGAGTTTTGACGATAAATGAACAACGAGAGAGAGTGTTTCTAATGTTCATCTGACTGGATGGGCTGCATTCCATCTCCACCACACATTACACACCGGAACATTTACACACCTGCCGCACAGGTGAAAGTACACCTGAATCTTCATGCACTGAGATCTCCTCACTTTCATTAATCATATTTGAAGTTTCTTTTCAGCTAATGTCACTCTTTATGATTATTATCTGATCATTCAGACATTACAAGAGAATGGTGAGAGCGAGGGTGAAGAAGAGGAAGAGTTTGACGAAGGAATCCAGAGGGCAGGAACAGGTACGTCCAGTCTGCTCTGACTGAACGTGACACACCTGTTTCATTGGGCGGAGTCAACGCGAGTGACAACACCATAACAGAGCACAGAGGAGACCTCGACACACACACACACACAGACACACGGATCGCACGCGGACGCAGGATGTTTAAGAAGAAGGAATACAGTCCTGTGAAGGCTGGGCAGTGAGTACCAAGTGTTTTTATACTCTTAGAATAAAAGGTTAGTTAGGGGTAACCACTCACTTCTAATGCACCAGAGACCCGGGTTCAATCCCCACCAAGGGCAACTTCTCACTTGTAAGTCGCTTTGGATAAAAATGACATGCCAAATGAATAAATGTAAAAGGTTCTATATAGACCTCTAGGTTCCTCAATTTTAAATGAAAACAAAACTTATTAAATTTTTTTAAATCCATACAATGATGGAACCCCTGAAAGGTTCTAAATGTGATGCGACCCTTTAAGATTCTAAATAGAAGCGAAGGCAGTGAAACACACCTGAATGAATGACATAAAGTCATTTTAAAGGAGAAACGCATGCATTAAACCTATAGTGTGTGTATGTGTGTGTGTGTGTGAGATAATGCTCAGTGTGTGTTGTGATTTATCTTTATGACCGGGCAGGGCCGTGTTGAGTAAGATGGACGTTTTATCAATGATAATGCACTGCAAAACTGGCATTATTGCAAAATAACTCATGACGAGGCGATCAATGTCTTTTCCGATAATGATTATCGTGCTCATTACTGGACTAATTAGCAAATAAATGAAGAGATGAATATTGATTTGAGTTGAAATTATTTCATTTCGTGAGTAGATACACTTCACAGCGAGGCTCCAATGACTTATGAAGCATTTATTAATCTTAAAATTTGTATCGAAGCTTCTGTGTTCGAGCTGAACAAATAGCAGCTGTATTTTTTATTAAAGATTAATGAATAACAAATGTGTTGCAGATTGTTACTTAATGCATTAAATAATCTGTCACTGGGAAACCTTCTGCAGGTTTACAGTCGTTACACACGAATATTTGACCCCGTCGACCAATCAGAGTCCAGGATTGTGTGACATCATGCCTGTGAGTCAGTGGTTGTGACGGTTTACGGCGTGTCATGTGTGCCGTGTGGGGTGGGACGTCTAAACTACACCATAAACGAGTTTATGTATCATATACAAACTGACAGAAGCACAATGAGACAATAGAGGCTGTGGAACTGCTTCATCTACAACACTCAACTCACGCAAAGTTTGTTCTGAAAGCACTTTCAAAACCATACGAATGGACCAAAGTGCTGGACATAAAACTGAAAAAATTCAAACATAAAATCACACGAACAGTCAAACTGTCCGACAGCCATCTCTCACATTAATCAGACACCAGAAGACGAGCGAAAGAAGAAAAGTGCCGTTTTTATGACATTATTAGTTATGCATGAGGTCATTTATAATTAGGTGATTAAAAATGTAGATTTTTTTTTATTTGTGTTAATTTTACATATATTTATGAATATGAAAATATATAAATGGATAAGCCAAAGTTTATTATTTATTTAATTCATAGTGTTAATATGAAAATATAATTCATATTGTGTTTTAAATGTTATAAAATATTAATTATTTATGCATATTTTATACACAAACTTTTGCAAACTGCCAAATGAAAATTGAAAATACACTTTCTGTAGTTCCAACCCATATGACTTTCTTTCCTCAAAAGGAAAATAAATGAATTTACATTTTATGATGCTTCATATTATTTTATTTTAATTAATTTCATTTAAAAATGTTTGTTTTGTTTTATATTTGATTATTTTTGACTCTTTTATGATATTTATATTTTGTTTCATGTTATCTTATTTTTATTCATTTTATTTTATAATGTTTAATTTATGTTATATTTTATTATATTTTGTATAATCTTTCAATACTTAAGATTATAATAGTAATAATAATAATAATAATATAATATTATATAAATAATATATTATTATTATAATTATTATTTATAATATATTATTTATATAATATTATATAATATATTATAATATTTTATAAATATAATTATAATATAATAAGAAGAAGAAGAACACACATTTTATTTTATTACATTTTTGTATAATATTTTATTATATTATATGATATTTTATATATAATTTTTTTAGTATTTTATTTGAATTCATTTGATTTTTTTAAATATATATTTTACATTTTATTTAATATTTTATATATATATATTTCTTCTGCATAACATCCATTCGTCGCGCCCCATATTTCAGCAGTGAAACTAGAGCGATACACAGATGTCAGAGAATAGAAACCTGTTGTACAGTGTGTTCTCTGTCTTGTGATTACGTTAATTAAGTGAGTCACGTCTATTATTTCACTCTTGATCCAGCTAATCAAGTCACAAAGCATATTTGTGTGTGTTTCCTTGTATCCTGCTGCACAAACATCAGTGTGAATCGCAGAAGTGACCCCTCGCACACACACACACACACACACTCGGGCTGTCAGTGTCTCAGTGTCCGGTGAGTCTGTGCTGTTGTGTTCAGGGTCAGGCCCGTGTAAAGTTGGGTGTGTTGTTTAAAGCATCTCTTTAGTAGGTGTGTGTTTAACCTACAATCTAATTGTGTGTCAATCAGTGACTGTTGTAATTGATTGATTGGTAATTGTTGCGTCTGAATGAGGGAAATCTCCCTCTGTTTGAGCAGCGCCTGTAACAGGAGATCATGTGTGCCGTTTGCTTGAATGCTCAAATATATTGTGGTGCTTCAGTTTCACGTTCAGAGTCACTGTAAATCAGTTTCAATCACTGGGTTTTCATCACTTTTTTTAACCTTTTTTACTTTTGTATGTATTTTGTTGTTGTCGTTTATTCATTCGTTTTCTTAAAATGCCTAATATATAATAGTTTTCCACCATATTTAATCATCTTATAACATTTATTTATTTATTGAATATGGCCATTGCATGAATTTTGACCAATTAATTTTTAAAAGTACAAATATTTCATAGTCTTTCAATGTAATAATAATTTATAATATTAATGTTATAATGTATAATAACATTTTATTTTATTTTTAAACATTTTTATATGTTATGATATTTTACATTTTATTTTATTTAAATTTAATTGTATTTTATTTTTTATATTTTATGATATGTTTTTATGATATTTGAAATGATATTTTATTATTTTATTTAATATTGTTTCATTTTATTTTTATTCATTTGATTTAAAATTGATATTTTACATTTTATTTGATCTTATTACAATTTTATTATTTTATTTATTTTATTTCATTGCTTCATAATATCCATTTGTTGTGTCCCATATTTTCTGTGAAAGATATAATTATATATAGTAATAATAATAATAATAATAATTATGTATTATGAATAATTTTTAAGATCTAAAATATAATAGTTTTCCATCATATTTAATCACCTTATAACATTTTATTTATTTATTCATTCATTTTTATTCATATTAATTTAATTAGTGTGGCCATTGCATGCATTTTGATTAATAATATTTTATAATGTTATATATATATTTTAAAAAATTATCTTAATACAATTTTATTTTATATCTTATGATATTTTACATATCATAATATTTTATATATTAATAATGTATATTAATATTTTATAATATTTTGTATATGTAATAATGATCATTTTTAATCACTTTGTAACACTGATTTATTTGTCTATACAAGTATGTGCAAGTTTTTAAAAGTATAAATATTTAATGCAGTCTTTCAATTAATATTTATATTATGCAATATATAAAAAGTTATTTATATTTTTATTCAATTTTTTTATTTTTTATTCCATGTAGTCCCTCAATGTATATAAACTGCCCAGATCCGTTCTGAGAAATTAGCCATGAAATGTCCTTTTGACATTTAAGCAGCGGCACACGCGGAATTATGAAGACAATGATCCGCCCTCGCGTCAGGGTGTGACATTAAAGAGCAGGAATCTGTGGAAATTCCTCCAGAAAGGAGGCAGAATTCCGAGGGTTCCGCCTCAACATTCCTCAGACACTCCCAGTCTCTCTCTCTCTCTCTCTCGGGAGGGTGTGGCGCGGTTGCGTAACGACTGCAGGAATGTCAGAGCAGTAAACGGACAGATGAGATTGTGGAGTGAGTGATTGACAGATGGAGAATTCACACGGGCGCAGCAGGAAGTAGAAACTAAACTGAACTGAATTAATTTACCAGAAGTTGACTTCAAACGGCTCAAAGTGACTCTGAACATGAAGAAACTGTGAACTTGTAAACAAACACTCACACTTTAGCTCTAAATTCAGTTTTATTGCCACAAGAGCAGGTGGGGTGTCCCGGGGCAGAGTGTCATCATCACGCGTGACCAGATACTGTGTGAGGATGTGTTTGGTGACCGTCTCTGGTGTTTCCCTCCGTCCAGGTCGCAGATGAACGACATGCTGGCTCTGGTCACACGCTTACAGCAGAACGCTGATCAGGTGGAGAAGAACGTACTGCTGACCGAGACACTGCTGGAGCAGGTGACTCACACACTCACACACACACACACATTGATCATACACACACACACACACAGACACACACACACACACACACACACTGATCACACACACACACACATTGATCATACACACACACACACACACACTGATCACACACACACACACACATTGATCATACACACACACAGACACTAATCACACACACACACACACACACACACACACACTGATCACACACACACACACACACACTGATCACACACACACACACACATTGATCATACACACACACACACACAGACACTAATCACACACACACAGACACACACTGATCACACACACACAGACACTAATCACACACACACAGACACACACACACACACTGATCACACACACACACACACAGACACTAATCACACACACACAGACACACACACACACACTGATCACACACACACACACACAGACACTAATCACACACACACAGACACACACACACACACTGATCACACACACACACACACATTGATCATACACACACACACACACAGACACTAATCACACACACACAGACACACACACACATACACAGACACTAATCACACACACACAAACACACACACACACACACACTGATCACACACACACACATTGATCATACACACACACACACACAGACACTAATCACACACACACAGACACACACACACATACACAGACACTAATCACACACACACAAACACACACACACACACACACTGATCACACACACACACACATTGATCATACACACACACACACACAGAGACACTAATCACACACACACTGATCACACACACACATACACAGACACTAATCACACACACACAAACACACACACACACACACACTGATCACACACACACACACATTGATCATACACACACACACACACACACTGATCACACATACAGACACACATTGATCACACACACAACACACACACATACCAGTGTACCACATACCCGTGTCATTACACAAATGTATGTCCTCGTAAATCACAAACACACACACACACACACTGATCACACACACACACACACACTGATCACACACTCACACACATTGATCACACACACACTAACACACAGACACTGATCACACACACACACACACTGATCACACACACACACACATACACTGATCACACACACACATACACAGACACTAATCACACACACACAGACACACACACACACTGATCACACACACACTAATCACACACACACATTGATCACACACACACTAACACACAGACACTGATCACACACACACTAATCACACACACACATTGATCACACACACACTAACACACAGACACTGATCACACACACACACACACACACACACTGATCACACACACACACACACATTGATCACACACACATACACAGACACTAATCACACACACACACACACACACACTGATCACACACACACTAATCACACGCACACATTGATCACACACACACTAACACACACACACACTGATCACACACACACAGACACTAATCACACACACACACACACACACACTGATCACACAGACACTAATCACACACACACACACACAGACACTAATCACACACACACACACACACACATTGATCACACACACACTAACACACACACACTGATCACACACACACACACACACACTGATCACACACACACAGACACTAATCACACACACACACACACACACACACACACTGATCACACACACACACACACACACTGATCACACACACACACACACATTGATCATACACACACACACACACAGACACTAATCACACACACACAGACACACACTGATCACACACACACACACACAGACACTAATCACACACACACAGACACACACTGATCACACACACACACACACACAGACACTAATCACACACACACAGACACACACACACACACTGATCACACACACACACACACATTGATCATACACACACACACACACAGACACTAATCACACACACACAAACACACACACACACACACACTGATCACACACACACACACATTGATCATACACACACACACACACAGACACTAATCACACACACACAGACACACACACACATACACAGACACTAATCACACACACACAAACACACACACACACACACACTGATCACACACACACACACATTGATCATACACACACACACACACAGAGACACTAATCACACACACACTGATCACACACACACATACACAGACACTAATCACACACACACAAACACACACACACACACACACTGATCACACACACACACACATTGATCATACACACACACACACACACACTGATCACACATACAGACACACATTGATCACACACACAACACACACACATACCAGTGTACCACATACCCGTGTCATTACACAAATGTATGTCCTCGTAAATCACAAACACACACACACACACACTGATCACACACACACACACACACTGATCACACACTCACACACATTGATCACACACACACTAACACACAGACACTGATCACACACACACACACACTGATCACACACACACACACATACACTGATCACACACACACAGACACACACACACACTGATCACACACACACTAATCACACACACACATTGATCACACACACACTAACACACAGACACTGATCACACACACACACACACACACACACTGATCACACACACACACACACATTGATCACACACACATACACAGACACTAATCACACACACACACACTGATCACACACACACTAATCACACGCACACATTGATCACACACACACTAACACACACACACTGATCACACACACACAGACACTAATCACACACACACACACACACACACTGATCACACACACACTAATCACACGCACACATTGATCACACACACACTAACACACACACACTGATCACACACACACAGACACTCTGATCACACACACGCACATAGCAGTGTAATACCCATGTCATTACACAAATTTGTGTCCTCATAAATCACAAACACACACACACACTATGAAGTAAAGCTATACAGAATTAAATCAATCAACCCTAAAGTGAAAACAAAGACTTTTTCAAAATATGAGACACTGAGGAAACTGAGCTCCAAACTCTTTTAACCCCTAATGATCAACCCTTAGATTTTCATTCATAATAGTTCTACAATAGTGTCTCGGCCTCACTCCCTGTGTTCTCCCTGCATCTTCATAAATCAGAGAGAACACAGTTTAACAGCAGAGCTGAACTCCCAAAATGACTTTAATTCCAAATTGCTCATGTCTGACGATATTTTTTAGCTATTTGGTGCTTCAGATCGAGATCTGAACTCTGTTTTGTGTCTGTGTTCAGGACGTGGAGAATGAGCGGAAAGGCTCTCCTCTGAAGCAGCAGGGTCCGGCCGCGGAGAATCTGTCCCAGGCCGAGATCTTGCTGAAGGATCTCTTCATGGACGTCAGCAAAGCCAAGAAACTCCAGCACCCGCAGGCCAGTGAGATCGAGCGGGAGTGAGTGACATCCCATCCTGCGCACGAACACCTGTGATACTCGAGCGCTGAGCACTAACGTTTCCTTCTCTGATGTGTCTGTAGTGTGAGTAACCTGCACGAGCGCTGGTCCAAACACTGCGCCACCTACAGGGATCTGTACGGACAGCTTCACGAGCTCTACCTGCCGCCCGGCGTCGACTGGAGCGCACTGCTGTCCGACAAACAGGTGACAAATGAAACACAAACGAGGGTTTAATGGTCTGAAGTCACAGGAGAAGCTCCTGATCTTCTGTTGATCTATTTTAGAAAAACTTCAACAAAAAAAGCAGGGGTTCAGAGGAAAAGTGTGAAAAAAATATGAATAAATAAGTAGAGTAAAAAAGTTAATATAAAATAACTAACAATTAAAATAAAATAAAAACGGTTACATAAATACTTATTTTAAATTAAGTAAATAATTAAATAAGCAAAAAATAAATTAAATTAAAATACAAACAAACATATAAATAATATATAAAAAGATAAATACAAAAATTAAATGAGAAAATAAATAAATTAAAATTAGTTTTAAAATAATGAGAGAATATATAAATAATAAACAATCTTATTTATTTATTTAATTATTGTTATTTAAATAAATGAATGAATAAATACTTAAATTTTATATATTATTATGTATTAGATTAAAATAAATTAATAAAATAAATAAATAAATATTAAGTATTAAGTAAATAATTAAATACTATCATTTACAAAAGAAAAGAAAAATTAGATATTAAACAAAATAAAAATAAGTTAAAATAAATAAATAGATTAATAAGTAAATTGGTAAATAAATAAATATAAAATTAGATTAGATTACATTAAGACACATAAACGAATAAATAAATGAGCAAATAAATAAATAAATAAAGTTAATAATAAATAAACATTATATTAAAATGATAAATATGTACAGTATAACAATACAGTACTAAATAAATAAATACTTAAGTATCAAAAGAAGTAAATAACTAAATACTAAAATTAAATAACTAAAAAAAAAAGATTAAAATAAAAAAATGCATTAAAATTAATTTACATTTAAATTAAACAGATTAAAATAAATAAACAAGCTACATTAAAACACAAAACAAATACGTGAGAATTTAAATTAAAATATAAATTTAAATAAATAAATAAATCAATGAATGAAAAATAGATTTGAAATAAATTAATTAATTAAAAAGACATGAATACCTAAATATTACATTAAGTAAATACTTATATAAAAAATTATAAAAAATAAATAAACATATGAAAACAATAAATACAGTATAACAATACAGTACTATAGCTATACATTATTCATAAAGAGGCATATAAAGCAGTAGTGAGGTGTTAGTTTGTTATGGAGTGTCTGTCTGTAATGATGTGTGACGTGTGTGTGTTTCAGGGGTCGATTCAGCGAGCCGCTTACGGTCCGACTCTGTCTGACGTGGAGAAACAGATCGCAGCCCATAATATCCTGCATAAACAGATCGAGGCGTATCGCTCGGCCCTGGAGAGCAGCAGCGTAAGTGTGCACACACACACACACACACACAAGCATAAAAACACAAAATTTTAAGTTTATATAAGTAATAATGTTTTCTTTTCTAAAACAGGATAACTCGTCTGCCCTTCAGAAGAAGTACGCAAATCTACTGGTAAGACCTTCTCAAATCTAATAAAAAGGTTTATATTTTCTCAGACTTAACTGTAGTTTAATTGAGTCTGTCGGTGTGTGTGTGTGTGTGTGTGTAGGAGGCGTCTGAGAAGCGCAGGCAGCATCTGTCGTCGCTCTATGACTTCATGCAGGGCTGCAGTAAAGAGCTGCTCTATCTGACCGAACAGCAGCACAAGATCATCAGCAGAGACTGGAGCGACCGCATGATCGACAGCGCCGGAGTGCGCATGGAGTTCGAGGTGAGACGCTGCAATACGCACCACATCCCGAACATTTAGGCCGTGTGTCCACCAAAGAGGTTTTTTTTCCAGCCGCTAGCGTACTTTTACAATTGATTTCAAAGAGAGCGCCGTGTTTTTTAAATGCCAGGAGCGTAACTGTAACGATTGTTGGGTCAACGGAATGGGATCCAAATGGAAGCTTTATTATCAAGCGGAATGATCTTAACAGGCAATGGTCAAAACAACAGCAAACAGGAATGTCAGAGAAAAAGCAGCGTCGTAATCGTTAGACAGGTGGATAGATCGAGGCTGGCGGCAGGCAAACAACAGTCCAATAATCCGAAGCTGTAAATCCAAAACGGCAGATAGAGAACGGGCAAAAACAGGCAGAATCAGGAACAGGAAAACAAAATGACGCTCGGAAATGACCACTGAAAGCAAATCAAGACTTCGCGGAGAAGTGGTGTGTGAGCTGTGCTTAAGTAGTGAGATGTGATTAGGGTCAGGTGCGAGTGCAATCAGTCCAGGTGTGGAGGCTTCTGGGAAATGTAGTGAAGAGTGACTGAAGTGGAAGTGCATGTGTGTATGAGTGAAAGTCCAAGGTGGAGTGCCCTCTAGTGGTTATCATGGGCTGATGATCATCACAGTAACAAGTCGCTGAGTGTCTTTTTCACACTTTTTTTTTTACCGGCGGTCGCCTCGAGTTGAAGAATGTTCAACTTTGAGTAAAAGCTGCACTCATCAGTGTCACTTTTAGCCGTCCAATCAGAGTGGAGGAGGGGCGGGACAAATACAATACGTCAACAGATGACAACAACAAGCATAATAACAGAACAAAATCATTCGAAGCAAGAGCCAGAGCAAATACTTTACAATGTATCTGTGAAATTCGATACTAATAAGATTTCTGCGGATATTCCATATCTCAAATGAAAAAAAAAAAAAACGATACGCTGCTGAAGCACTCATAGATAGATGTTTTCAGCAGAGCGCCTAGTGTTTTTAGCTGGCTAAAATGCTTTGCTGGACACACGGCCTTAAAGTCGGCATAAAACGGAATTTGCGAAAGAGTTTTTTCCACTATTTTTCAATATCTGCGTGAAACGGCTTCAAAATCAAGAACAAATGTAGGGCGGGGCTTGATATTGTCTGTGGGAAATTGATTGGATGGTTGTGGTTTGCTATTGGTGGATCTCATGTGAGTGACAGGTGGCCCCGCCCTCACTCCAGTAAATACATCATCAGAGAAGTGAAGAGATATGTTATTTGCATTCAGGATTATGAGGCACATGAATTTGAAACAATAATGATATGCACAGATAATAAATACCGCAATGTTCCTTAAAAAAGGACAATTAATAAGGTTAATTAGTTGACTACATTCATTATTGTGTTATCTGAACCACATTAATTATCTAAGTTGATTTGACAAAAGAATTTTCTTTTTTGGTGATAACATAAATATGACAGTGTTGGAGTTTTTATTTCATTGTATTTTTACTTAATTTTTTTAGTATTTAACTAAACTAAATGAAAATTAGAAATGTTCCTTTGGTTTCCTAGCTAAGTTTACGTATTTTATATTTTATTTTATTTTAGTTAAAGTATATTTTATTTCAAGGAACAAAAGATTTTTTTTAAGATCTTAGTTAACTGCACTGTCCCTGTTAGCAGCATGACTTCTGCTATATTTGGTACTGATTATTGTTCATTGTCATTATGTGGCCTCTCAGAATAAGGCTGAATTTAAGTAAACGGTGATGCGGGTTGATCTTGACTTCAGTATGTGATTGTCTTCATATGAATCCCGTTGATGTTTCAGAGGTTTAAGAACAACGGGCTGCTGTCGCACGAGAGGGAGGTGAGCAAACTGCAGGAGAACGCCAGCGCACTCGTTCAGGACAAACACCCCGGATCATCCGCCGTCAAGGTGTGTAGTCGTTCAGTCAAGCATTCATTCATTCATTAATTTGCTCATTCATTCATTCATCAGGTGTTCATTCATTCATGCATTCGTTAATTCATGTGTTCATTCATTCATGCATCCATTCATTCACGCATTCACTCATTCATGCATTCATTCATTCATGCATTTATTCATTCATACATGCATTCATTCATGCATTTGTTCATTTATTCATTCATACATGCATTCATTCATGCATTTATTCATTTGTACATGCATCCATTCATGCATTTGTTCATTCATTCATTCATGCATTCATTCAAGCATTCATTTATACATTTGTTCATTTATTCATTCATACATACATTCATGCATTTGTTCATTCATTCATTCATTCATGCATGCATTCATTCATTCATTTATACATTTGTTCATTTATTCATTCATACATACATTCATGCATTTGTTCATTCATTCATGCATGCATTCATTCACGCTTTCATTCATGCATTCACTCATTCATGCATTCATACAAGCATTCATTTATACATTTGTTCATTTATTCATTAATACATACATTCATGCATTTGTTCATTCATGCATGCTTTCATTCGTGCATTTATTCCTTGGTACATGCACTCATTCATGCATTTATTCATTCGTACATGCATTCATTCATGCATTTGTTCATTCATTCATTCATTCATACATACATTCATGTATTTGTTCATTCATTCAATCATTCATGCATGCATTCATTCAGTCACGCTTTCATTCATGCATTCACTCATTCATGCATTTTATTTCTTTCCTCACTTGCCCATTCATTTAATATTCATTCCTTTTCATTCATTTATTTGTTCATTCATACACATTTATTTATTCGACCATTTGTTCATTAGTTCACTTATTAACTCATTCATTTGTTGTTCTTGCATTTGTTTGTTCGTTCACTTGTTTGCTTGCATTCAAGCACTCACTCTCATTGGCTCGTGCTGTCATTTATTTGCTGACTGAACATGATTTCACGTGTGTGTTTCAGTCGTACAGCGCAGACGTGTCGAGAGAGTGGCAGCGGTTTCTGAATCTCTGTCTGTGTCAGGACACACACCTGGATAATGTGGAGGAATACAAGAAAGTGAGCAAACACACACACACACACACGACAAAAGCCTCTTAATGAGACACCGTTACCAGCAGCATGAGGTGCAGATGAGTGTTTATTGAAATTGTATTTTAATTTCAGTATCAGCTGAATGTGGAGAAGTTCACTGAGTCACTGAAGAGAATCAAATCCACCACTGAACCATCTGTGCTGAAAAACATGAGCAACCATGAGATCCTGCTGGAACTGGAGGTGAAAACACACACACACACACACACACTCTGCGGTATGTTAAAAGTGTAGTATAATTAATATGTGTGTGTGTGTGCAGGGTGAGGAGATGTCCGTCTTGAGGAACGAGCAGCGTCTGGCCGATCTGAGACAGCTGTGCACCAGCATCGCTCCTCTACACCTGCGCCGGAGCACCGCCAGCAAACCCATCAGCGCCGTCGCCCTGTGTGACTGGAGCACTAAGAAGGTATTCATTTTGAAAGAAATTAACACTTTAATTCAGCAAGGATGCTTTAAATTGATCAAACGTGACAGTAAAGACATTTATGATGTACCAAAATATTTCTATTTCAAATAAATGCTGCTCCTTTGAACTTTTTATTCATCAAAGAATCCTAAAAAAGTGGTTTCCATAAAAATGCGAAGCAGCACAAATTTTTTTTGAGCATCAAATCATTATATTACAATGATTTCTGAAGGATCATGTGACACTGAAAACTGGAGTAATGATGCTGAAAATTCAGCTTTGATCACTGGAATAAATTATATTTCAACATATAATCACATAGAAAACGTTTTAAATTGTAATAATATTTCACTGTTTTACCGCTTTTACTGTATTTTTGATCAGATAAATGCATCTTTGGTGAGTAGAAGAGACTTCTGTTCATTGATCCCAAACATTTGAATGGTCATTTATACACACTGGGTGTGAATTACAAAATACGAACCCTAAATGAGGCATGAACAGCCTGAAGGAAGTCAGAAGTTTAAAAAGGGTTTGGTTTGTCTTTAATAGTGCATCTATTAAATAACTCTACTCCTGCATATTACATGAGAAACACTTCAAGTGTGTTTTCAAATGGCAATTCAGTGAACACAAACATTAAATTACAAATAAGGGATGTGATCTAAAAAACATGGTTCCTATGGTCCTGGAAAAATCTCCACTATTTCTTCAGGCCTAGAAAAGTCATGTTACACTAAAAAGGTGGAAATTACTATAGTCAATATATATATTTTTCTAGTTATGCTTCATTTTATAGTGTTTCTTCAATTAGAAATACCTGTGAGAAGGAGTGTCTATAATATTATATGATTATTACATTTAATATTATAATTATTATAAGTTATAGACACTTTAACAATATAAATAAAATGTAACTTTTTATAATTATCATTGTATAATAATAATTAAATATTTAATATTAGATATATATTTGTATGTAGTATTACATATATTGTTATATATGTTATGTATTTATATTAATAATTATACAATAACATATGTTACCATGTGCAGCACATTGGTTAACAGATGTTGTTTTAATTGTGCCTTATAAATATTATATGAAATATTATATAAATATCATGAATTACATATATTAATTATTAATGTTATTATTAATATGTATGTTATTTTATAAAAATTTTGATCCAATCTGAAAAAACCTGACACAGCTGCATTTTCTCAACCAATGGCATGCGTTTGGGGGCGGGACTATCCGTTTATCTGATCAATGACACCAGTGTGGGAATGTTGGTGTGAAGAAAATCATTTCTGTAAAAATAACCTTGCTGAATAAGTTGAAACTTTGGAAAGTCCATAAACCATGCTAACCGTTTCTCTGCTTTGTCCCTGCAGGACTCTGTGAAAAAAGGAGACAAGGTGACGCTGCTCTCCATTCCCAAAGAGGAACTCTGGGAGGTGAAATCCAGTACGGAAGAGACCAAGCTCATCCCAGGCGTCTGTTTCCAGATCCCTCCTCCCGATTCAGCTGCCATCGACAAGGTGGATGGGTAAGAAAACACCTGAGACGCTCCCAGTTCTCCCAGCTGATTCCCGTCTTAACACCTCTGTGTTTTTGTCTTGTGTTCAGTCTGAGCAGGGAGTTCTCCGATCTGAAGAGGACGAGGTCGGCTCTGCTGGCCCAGGCCAAGACGCCCATTGAAGTTGTGCAGTTCGTCAAACAAGGTCAAATTTATACAGCGCTTTTCAAAATACACACATTGTTTCAAAGCAGCTTTACAGAAAATCATGATGCTGTTGTTCATATTATCTGTCAGTAACACGTTAGAGTCCAATCGCTCTATTAACTAGTTGCTTATTATTATGTATATTACTAGGATATTGGCTGTTTAGTAGTACTTATAAAGCACAAATTAATGCCTTATTCTGCATGATCATATTCTACATCCCATAATCCTACCAATACCTAAACTACATATATATATATATATATATATATATATATATATATATAATTTTTATATGTTGACTTGGCAATAAACTGAAATAATAATAATAAAATGACACATCACTCAATGAAATTACTAAAAATTAACAGTAAAACTAAAAAAATAACTTTAAAAACTATAATAAAAACTAAAATAACATTTGCTATAAAGTAATCGCTTAACATTAGTGTACTATATGTATCTGGGAAAAGTTGGCTATGCTTACAGTTATCAATTTATTAATTCATTATTTGGTTATATAGAGAATTATGAAATCTGTGAGGTTTTGTTTAATTTATAACAATAATGTGAAGCAACTTGACCAGCTACAATGATCGATTATATAATGTTTTTGTGCAGAAAACAACATTTATCATATTAAATTAGTAAATGTTGTATTTTTTCTCCCAATAGTCGCCGTGGCCACTGTTCCTGACAGCGCGAAGGCCGGGATCATTGACAGCCGACTGGACCAGATCTTTTCAGACGTGCTGAAGTTAGAGAAAGACATACAGAACCGAATGAGATCTCCTTTAGATCGTACCGCTCCCGTCGGAGATCTGTCCGCCAGAATCAGAGACCATGAGGTGAGAATGGCAAATAAAACACAAGAGCCTGATTGTGGTTATTTAGTTAGTCAAAACGTGTGAAACAAATGTGAATCTCTCTCTGTGGATGATGTAGTTTGTATAAAACATTGACAATTGTTTGGTTTGATCGCTCTAGAGTTTTGTCGTGACTCTGAAGAATCTGGAGGCTGAGAAATCATCAGCTCAGAGGGACATGCTGCCCCTGATATCCCAGAAACCCCTGGGGCCCACCACATCCTCACTGCCTCTGAAACTGAGCAAAGTCAACAACAAGATCGATGACATAACCGCTCTCTCTGATCTCTACAGCAAAAAGTAAGAAACAATGCCTTTTGCAGTAAATCATAGAGATTGGTGCAGCACGGTATTACCTTTACTTTTGGAAAAATGTAAAAAAAAAAAAAAAAATTGAGGATAAACATGGCATTATTTCCTCAGGGCCACATCTTCCATGTACCTGGAGAAACAGATCAAGAAGGTGGACAATGTGCTGACGGCATTCGAGGATCACTTGGCTGCAGATACTGGCCTGTTAAACGAACCTAACGCCATCCGCAGCCACTCCAGACAGCTGCAGGTAGACACCCTTACACAAACACAATGTTAACCACTCTCCTCAGGTCCTACTTACCTCGCTCTCTGCATTTGGCATAGGAGTCGAACTCTCTAACAAGGAGACTAAAGACTGCAGCATCAGTCGATAGAGTGCCTCTTGAGATCAGGGGAGTGAGGTTTACCTCCATAGCTTTTACTAGCTGACCTCCGTTACACTCACCCCCCTAAACATCACTTCAATCCGGGTCACGGCACCAATGTAACCCCTCTCCTCAGGTCCTACTCACCCCGCTCTCTGCCTCTGGCGTGGGAGGCTAAAGACTGCAGCGTCAGTCGATAGAGCGCCTCTTGAGATCGGGGGAGTGAGGTTTACCTCCATAGCTTTTACTAGCTGACCTCCGTTACACTCACCCCCCTAAACATCACTCCAATCCGGGTCACGGCACCAATGTAACCCCTCACCTTAGGTCCTACTCGTCCCGCTCTTTACAGGCCTCGAACCAGGTCTCCGATGTGGGAGTCGGATATTCTTACTAGCTGGCCAGCAAAAACATTAAGAAGTCTTAACCAAACATTTGAAAGGTTGTGTATTATACGCTATACTCAAAGTCTTCTGATACCTTAAAGTAGATTTGTGTGATGAACTGACCAAATTGGAAATTTAAAGGGGACCTATAATGCCCCTTTTACAAGATGTAATATAAGTCTCTGGTGTCCCCTGAATGTGTCTATGATGTTTCAGCTCAAATACCCCACAGATCATTTATTATAGCTTGTCAAATTTGCCACTGTTTGGGTGTGAGCAAAAACACTCAGTTTTTGTGAGTGTCCCTTTAAATGCAAATGAGCTGCTGCTCCTAGACCATTATTAACTAAACATCTTCCTTTTTAGATTTAATGTTAATGGTTTGGATATTGTGTAACTTTTTATTAAACATTCATTCAAAACATTGTAATCATGTTCCTGTATGTCTGTAATTGTTTTCTTCATAGACTATGAGTAAAGACGTTGCCTCCAAGAAAGATGACATTCAGCAGCTGAACCGTGAGTTGGAGGTCACAGAGCAGGCGTGCAGCTCCCTGCAGAAGAGCTTTCAGGAGTTTTGCCCTGATATACGCCACCAAGAGACCGAGGTCAAGCGCTTGAGGAATCGCTACTCCAACATCAACAGCCAGCTGCAGCAGAGGTCAGAGAGGCCTTCTTCACTCTTGTGTACTGTTTGTTTATTGTTTACTTGGGGCAAGTACAATGCTTCAGATTTGTGAACTGTATCTGCAAACTTTTTACTCCACAGGGCAACTCTGTTGCAAGAGGCTGTCAATAAGAACCAGGAATTTCACAATGCCGTCCAATCTCTCACTGCTTTCCTCATCAATATGCCCAACAACAAGGTTCGGCCTGGTGAAAGTGTGTCGCAAGTCTATGCCAAGCAAAACTCTCAGATGGTCAGTATTAAGTTTTTTTTCCCAAGTTTTAAAATGGATAATTAAAAAAAACAAAAAACACTAGTGGCAGAGATACGATATGCATCACCTTTAAATATCTCACATACAGTGGATTTTCGGAATTTAGTGTAATACCTACTGTAGCCTCTAAATTTGTTTTTGGTTGCAGAGAGCAGTTGAAGACCTAAAGAGAAAGCAGGATGATGTAAACCGAATCGTCAAACTTTCTAGTGAACTGCAGAGTATTCTTAACGTGAGTTGGCCATCTTGAATATGATCATACTACTATGCATTTCAAATGTCAGTAGCATTAATGCAAATAGTCTATTGTTTCTGTCTCCAGGAGTATGAATTGAATTCCAACAAGTACCGCAGTGCATTGGGAAAGCCACAAATAAATTCAAAAAGTCTTGAGTGCATGACCCTGGCTGATGCTGTGGAGAAGAAGGTACTGTAGGCTGCTTTGCCATGATGACCAGTTTATACAGTACTTATTGTTTATATACATTTCGAAATATCCTTATTATTATGGATTACTTTTTAGGAAAGAGATGTTGTGAATCTTTACTCTGAAGTATCGGCGGAAAATAATCAACTCCTGAATCAAGTGATCTTGGCTAAGGACCTCATCAACAAGGTACAGAATTTCTAAAGCTTCAAAAATCATTGGAATAAATAATGAGCTAATGCTTTTTAAATGTTGTAACAGTATCAATATTTGCAATCTGAATGGTAACCTAAATTTTTTGGGTGTGAAGCTACCATGAAGTTCTTAACTTAATCTGAGTTAATCTTTATTTGTAACTCATGAACAGAATGAAGAAATTGTTACCCATGTGGTGGTAAAGCAGCAACTGCAGCAGCAAAGTCAGCAAAGAGACATTGACGAAGTTGACGGCCTGAAGCGAGAGCTTTCTGAGGAGATATCTCGTCGCGCACATGCTGAGAATGATCTAGCAACCTACAGGAAACGGATGATGTCCCTGAAGAGTCGGAGAGGTGTGGAGCGAGTGGAAGAAAAGGAAACTGTGCATTACTACCGTGATCCGAACCTGGAGGCTGACTTGGAAACACTGAAGAGGAGGATAACCGAAGAGATCAATAAACGATCCGAAATGCGGACAGAAATTGAGATTGTCAACAAAAAAATTGTCACTCGTGAACATGAGATTATTGAAGTGAAGCCCAGGCTGGTGACAAAGGTGCTTACAGAAATTGAGCGTGATCCCAAACTGGATGTGGAAATGGCGAGGATCAGGGAGCTCATACTCAAACTAAGGGAGGAAATTCGAGTGCACGAGAGTCAAACAGTTCATATGAGAACAGAAGTTACTGTCCTGGAGCGCAAGAAGCCTGTGATAAAAGAGAAAGTGGTCCTGAAGGAGGTTGTCAAGCTGGAAAAAGACCCAGAAATGCTGAAAGCTGTGATTAACTTCAAGAATGTGATCTCGGATGAGGAAATCAGATGCAAGAACCTGAATGATCAAATATTCCAAATTAGGAGTCAGATCAATAGCCTGGAGAGGATTATTCCAACCATACAACCAAAAACTGTCATCAAGGAGTTGAAGAGGGTGGAGCAGGATCCCGAACTCCTACAAGAGTCCAAGACCCTCCGTATAAGCCTGGAAGAACTGATGCGAGAACACAGTATTTTGATAAAAGAGTTCTCCAGCCTTCAGCTCCGCTACAGCCAAGTAGAGACCATCAAACAAAAGATAGAGTTTAATGAGATCATCAATGAGATCTACAGAATCGACCCTGAGACAGAGGTGGAACTGAGACGACTGAGAAATGAACTTCTGGAAATAAGCAGACGCCGTACTAGCATTGAGAATCAGATGAACGTGATCATGGTGGACCTGAAGACTCTGCGTGCTGAAAAGCCCAAGGTTGAACTGAGGGAGGTAACTCGGGAGGTGGTGAAGGAAGAAAGAAGCCCTGAGATCGTTAAAGAAATTAAGAGGTTGAATGAGCAACTTACCATTTTGAGGACCAACTACGACTTGATTTTGAATCGGGTGACTCGTCTGCGCAAGGACAGGGATGAGTGGAAGACTGAAAGATCAAAGGTGGAGACCAAAGTGGTGACCAAAGAATTGATAAAGTATGAAAATGACCCTCTTCTGGAGAAGGAAGCTGAGCGTCTCAGGAGGGATGTACGTGAAGAAGTTCAGCGCCGCCGAACAGTGGAGGAGAATGTGTTTGACCTTCAAAACAAGTACATTGTGCTGGAGAGACAGAAACCAGAGGAAAGGGTCATGGTCCAAGAAATTGTACGCCTCCAGACAGATCCCAGTCAGATTCTGGCTCATGAGAGGTTAGTCAAGACTTTGGAAGAGACCATCAAGACTCGTCGACAGCTGGAACTGGAGGTGCAGCAGATGAGATCTCTAGTCCTGGAACTGGAGAAAAAACTGGAGCTTGTGGATCGGCAGAAGAAGATCCTGGTAGAGACAGAGCTGAGACAAATCAAGGCTAGAATCTATGAACTTGAGACTTGTCCAACACCTGTTGAGGAAAAAATTGTTATTGAGGAGGTTTTGAAAGTTGAGAGAGACCCTATAATTGACAAACGAATCATTGATCTTCGCACTCACATGGACAATGAGGGTGCCAGCATTTCCCACCTAGAGAGAGATATTCGAAACCTCAAAATCAGGATAGAGTCCCTCACCAAAGAGAAATCTGTTGAAAGGATCATCCACAAAGAGGTAATCAGGGTTGAGAAGGACCAAACAGTGGAAGCAGAGAGAGAAAGCCTTAGAGCCCAAGTCGCCCAGGTAAAGAATGCCAGGACCCTCAGAGACGAAGAACTTCTGCGGCTCAAAAACAAAATAACTCGAATTCAGACAACCAGAACAAATTTCTCTCAAGAAGAAACCACCTTGATTGCTTACCTGGATAAAATCAAGAAAGAGCACAATGAACTTCTCCAGGAGTTGAGAAGACTGGAGTCTCAGAAGCAGGAGATCACCATAACTTTCCAGCATCAATCCAAAATCTTGAGTGAGAAGAACCAAGTCAGCAGGCAAAAAAGCATTAAGCTGGAGTCTGAGATCCAGCGCCTGGAGAGAGAGATCCTGGAAGTGAAAGAGCTAATCAACCAACGGGAAATTACGATCATAGAGATCCAGAAAGAAGCAAAGGCGGCACAACATTCAGAGACAAACACCAGAGAGACCAATGTCTCCACCAAAATCACCATTCTGGACCCAGAGACTGGCAAAGACATGTCACCCTACGACGCCTATCTCGAGGGTCTGATTGATCGCAATCAGTACATCCACCTCCAAGAGCTTGAGTGTAGTTGGGAGGAAATCACAACCACCGGTCCTGAAGGTGAGACAATGCTTCTGCAGGATCGTAAGAGTGGAAAGCAGTACTCCGTCAAGACGGCCATGCAAAATGGCAGACTGACCCAGTACGACCTTCAACGCTACAGAGAGGGCAAAATGAGCATTTCAGAGTTTGCTCTTTTGGTTGCAGGGGAGAAAAAATCAACATCCTTCCCTCCTTTAAATGCAACACAAACAAAAACTGTTAAGACACTCGCTCCAGAAAGTTCCAGCTACAACTCCTCCACTCTGACCCGCCGCTTGTCCTCCAGCACCAGCAACTTGAACTCGCACTCTCAGCTGATCACCAATGGAGATGAACTCTTCCCGATTTCCGGCATTCTAGACATCACCACAGAGAGCCGCATGTCCGTACGAAGTGCCCTAACACGCAAACTGATTGATCAAGACACCGCGATGAGGCTTCTGGAAGCTCAGGCTGCCACTGGAGGTATTGTAGACCTGAACAAGAAGGACAAGGTCTCCATTCACAAGGCGGCACAGCAAGGGTTGATCGATTCCAGCCAGCTTCCGAAACTCCTCAGTGCCCAAAAGGCCTTTACAGGTTTTGAAGACCCTGTGTCCAAAGAGCGGATGTCAGTGGGAGAAGCTGGCCGCAGGGGATGGATCCCCAATGATAGTGCCATGTGGTTTATGCAGGCGCAGGTGCTGACCGGCGGACTGGTTGACCCGAACCGAGCAGGTCGGATTGGCGTGCAGAGTGCCGTTGACGCAAAACTAATTGACGCATCCACGGCCAAGCAACTTCAGGATGATTCGGCCTTTGTGAAGAATGTGATCGACCCCATCAAGAGGGAAAAGATCACGTATAAGGAGGCCATGGCTCGATGCAAGAGAGACCATACCACAGGGCTGCTCCTGCTCCCAGCTGCATCGTCTGACGTCGTAGACACTCCATCCTATTCCAGCTACAAGTTCTCCAAATAATAATAAAGACAACACACAACAATGAAAACACATTTAGGTGCTGCACAGCAAGGGACATTTGGTTCTAGGGTTTTTTCATACCCATATATAAGATAAAAGTTCTCTTGAGCCTTTTTTGTCATGTTCAGGTGTTTATCTTTTCCTGACTTTGTTTTTAATATGCTTTTTCAGTTACTTTTTGTTTTCTGGTTCATCTTGATAAATGGTCAGAAATTGCTTTTTGAACTTCACATATAATAAAAGATACTAAAAATGACTGTCTCTGGAATGTCTTTATATTGTTTAAACTATTTATAACTTGGAAATGTGAATATCTACAGTAAAGCTGATCTTTAAATGATAGAGATAAATCTAGTTTACTTGATGTCACACTCTACAGTTCAGTTTGTGAACCCCTGGGGGTTTGCGGGAGAACTGCAGTGGGATTGTGAGTTTAAGCTAATTATTAATTAAATAAATATAAAATAATTTTTTTTTAAAAACACCTGACAAAAAGTTAGGGAATTGGAATAAGTAGAGCTTAACAATTTTGCTTCATAATAAAAGATACCTTCATAACGAAGGCCTAAACAATAAATATTTTCAACCAAGAAAATACCAAAATGCATTCATTTCCATTCCACTCTAATAATACATAAAACACAACGAACCTTTATGGGGGACCATTACATTTTAAGTTGCCATTTTGCGCCGCTATGTTTCTACAGCAGCCCTAAATGGACAAACTGCTGTACAGAGCGTGTTTCGACACTATGTTGTGCTTCTTCGCTGTTGTTTTTAGAGGCAGTTTGCTTCGTCTAATAAACACTTCTGGTTTATTTGAAGCAGAGACCGTTCTTCGTTAGAATTAAGAAGAAACCTCATTGCTTGATTGACTACTCTCTGCTATCTCAGACAACGACATCTTTGCCCTGTGTCGGCTTCTCTATGTGCTATGAAAATGAGGGTTGAGCAGTGGACTGAGCCATTGGTTGCAATTCGGAACCTCACCGCTAGTGGCCGCTAAAATGTAAACACTGCACCATTAAGACATAAGGACAATACATACACATAAATGCCCACACATCTGAAATTTTGTTAATATTGTTTATCTTTATTCATACAAATGTATGACTTGGAAAAATATATAACTTATATTTATATATATCAAGTATACAGAGAATGGGATTTAAATATCACAGTACAGTTGCAATCATATGCACATTTCTGATTCAAAAACAAATCATAGCACTTTTATTCCCAATGTTTCTGTTCTCCACGGAATCCCTTCTGGTCAGATATTGTGCAAAAACCAAATGTCTTAAAACAAAGAAATATTATCCATACACCAATGTTTAACATGTTAGCCAATCTGACACGAACACGTCGATCATCTATGTGGCTTTAAACGGAGTCTGTCCATCTGGATGATTTGTTACAAGTTTGTAACAAAATATTCAAGTTTGCAAGAAACAAAATTTGAATTTAAATAACCGGTCATTGAAAAAAACCCATATTGATCCTTTGCACTACTATTTAATATAATTTATGCAAATACTTGCACTTCTGAATATCTTATTTGTTGTTTTAACTCACAATTTGAAAACACAGAAATCATATTAGTTCACAATGAAGTGAACACAGGGATGATATTAAGCTTAAACTTTGGTTACAAGTGGATGTTCAACCATTAACTAATGACATCACCCAGGAAGTGACATCGTCTTGGAAGAGAAACAGCAGCACAAACATTGGTAAGTGTTATGATTGGATTTAGTGCATTCTGTGATGGTGTTAGTTGGATAGTTTCTCTCCAAATGTTTCATCTCGTTCTCTAAAATTACATAAATCAGTTCAAATCAACATTTCAAAAGATCACTGTAATGAATTACTGTAAAAATTGTGGCATTATTTTACAGCCGCTGGCTGTTTTTTAATAATACAGCATATTGCTGTAAACTGCAATGCATTCTGGGGTCACGTGTTGGTTTGACTCAAATTTACAGAATATAGCTGTAAATTGACCCTTCGTAATTTTAAAAAATACAGTTATTTACTGTAATCAGAGAATACGGGGAAATTCCGTAAATTAAATTACAGAAACACTACTGTAAATTTTACAGTAACTGGCTGGCAACCCTGCTGCCAGTATTATACTGTAAAATTTACTGTAATTTTTTTAACAGTGCACTGTAATGAATTACTGTAAAAATTACAACATTATTTTACAGCCGCTGGCTGTTTTTTAATAATACAGCATATTGCTGTAAACTGCAATGCATTCTGGGGTCACGTGTTGGTTTGACTCAAATTTACAGAATATAGCTGTAAATTGACCCTTCGTAATTTTAAAAAATACAGTTATTTACTGTAATCAGAGAATACAGGGAAATTCTGTAAATTAAATTACAGTAACACCATTGTAAATTTTACAGTAACTGGCTGGCAACCCTGCTGCCAGTATTATACTGTAAAATTTACTGTAATTTTTAAACAGTGATGGTTAAAATGAAAATGAACTTCAAGTTGATGTCCTCATGTAAGCGAATGAGCAATGGCTAACTTCAGCTCGCTATGAGCATCCTGTTGATTTGTAAATTGTAAAGAAACGATAGATGATTCTTTTAACTTATAGAAGCAAATCAATTGTCAAAAACAAAACTTTTTTGGTGACAGGTTTCACCACATTGAGCTACTGGCTAAAATTTTACCATATCAACATATGTTTAGTATGCCGTTGATCAAAAATGCGATGGTAAAGTGAGACAGGTTTGCATGATCAAACAATACTTCCCATTATTCTCTGCTGTAGTACACGAGCTATAAGATACACAGATCAAGCACCAGTTACACACATAATGTGCATTTTTTGTGCTTCATTTTATTGCATTATACCCCTAAAAACCTATTTGTCAATCAGTGAAAAACAGAAAAATAAATCCCCAATGCATTCATTTTATGCTGACCAAAATCAGAAGAAAGCCACAAGATGTCCTGATGATTTAGATTGTAAGTGAGCTGTAGGATGATCTGAAGGCGGCACATTAAAATGCTCTCAAATAATACCAAACATAAAACATTTGCTTCATCATAGAAAAATAAAGATGAACAGCTATATATGTTCAATGTTGGCACTTCTGAAAATCAAGATCAGTGCATCGCAGCAGCATAAACTCCAGCATAATACAGATGCTTGCGCATCAGAGAGCGTGAATCTCACCAAACCTCACCCCAAAAACAGAAGAAATTGAATATTATATTTGCAAAATTAATCTCAAATTTAATACATATGTTAGTAACTTTAGGAATAGGAATATGGGGTTAAATGTTCAGAAAATGTCACAATGTAAAAAAAAAAAAAAAAAAAAAAAAATTCTAATGCTAAATATATTTTCTATATTCTTTCTTTTGATTTTTGGGGGTGAAATTTGACCTGGACAAGTTTTCAGATGCTCATATTTCACCCTAGATTTGAAAGAAAAGAAATAATATTGCAAAAATAAAATAAAGCTTTTTTTATTCATTGTTCATTTTGCAATAAAAATCTGGGGTTTAATGTTTAATGGTCATGAAAACAAAAAATTTCTTTTGTTTTTTGGGGTGACATGACCTGGACATGTTTTCGTGAGATTCACTCAGTTACAATTCTTTAATAAAACCAAGGAACACATTAAGTTCAAGTTTAACGGCAGCCGGTCCGGATTGTGCTTTAAAACAGCGTCCAAGTTCAAAGGTCACGTGGAGATGAGGCGGGCCACCCTTCTGTGCACCTGTGCTTGTACGGGCCCGTACTCCACGCGCTCCCCGTCCACCGTCATCACGCCGGCAGCGTTCAGCGGCTCCAGCCTCAGTGCTCGCACCCGCCGGTACACCAGGTGAGGACAGCCGCAGTCCAGGTGCGTCCCGCTCTGCATGGCCCGGAAGAGTCGCAGCAGGGCGGCCCGAGAGATTCCCGCCGTCACGTAGAACAGGTGGATCAGTCCGTCGTCTGAGCGGGCGTCGGGAGCCGCTATCAGATCCTCGCTCAGGTGCGACTGGAACATGGCGAGCACCAGGACGAAATCCTGCTCCTCCACGAGCGTCCAATCTTGCGGGACGGGCTGGTCGAGCGGGACGAGCAGGTGGTCGAGCAGCTGGTTGTCGTCGGCAGAAGCGGACTCTGTTTCCGGCTGGTCTTCGGCAGGCAGGAAGGCCAGTTTTCCCTGATATATCCGTAAGGACGCCAGACGCATCAGCGTTCCCAGGAGGAAGCGCAGATCTCCGATCTGACGGAACTGTTCGCTCTCGATGTCCACGTCGGCCACGAAGCCCCAGGCCAGAGAGAGGAAGGAGAAGAGACGCGCTCCGGAGGACAGACGGATGGAGATCAGGTCGAGCCCTGAGATCAGACCCTTACACAGCAGAAAGCCACAGCTAGTCAACAGATCCTCACCCCACACCGGAGACTCACTACAGACGACACACAGATCCAGTCACAAAATTAATGTTCAATCAATAAAAGTAAAAACAGAGGCCAATGTTCTTTATTAGATAGAAATAATACTCCAGGAACAGAAAATAAAACAAACGGCAAAATGAAACCATTAGTATCAAAACATCCTCTGTAAGTGTGATTTTTAGTAGACATCTATTTGATGTGCGTGTTTACATCTGGAAGACGTATTTTTTAAAGCGTTTGCTCATCTGCAATACATCTATAGGACGATTCCTGCCAGATGTCAAATAGATGTTTAGAAGATGTCTTTAAGATGTTTAAGATTTAAAATGTATGTAAATGTATCCTTTCAAGATGAAATGATCTTTAACAGACATCTTGCAGACGTATTTGTGCAAACTGGGTATTGCCTCTTGTTATAGTGTGTATTAATATTATAAAATAACTTTTATTTTTATATTTTCAGTTTTCATTTTAATTCCAGTTTTAGTCATTTTGTTTTCCTCAAATATTTCTATTTAGCTTTCATTTATTTTTATTTTAGTAATTTTAAGCAAGTTTTTTTTGTCTGTTTAAGGTTTTCATCTAATATTTATATTTTTCAGCTTTTACTGGTTTTAGTTTTAGTGACGTATAACAACACTGTCGAGCAAAACGTGCGACACTAAAATCGATGACTATGAAATTAAATTATGTTGATGTAAAACAACATTAGTAGTTAGTCAAAACTCGCAATTGTGAGATAAAAAGTTGGAATTGTCATGGCGGAAACAATATTCCATACTATTGCTACTATAACAGTATTAAAATGTCTATTTTTCTCTGCTTACAAATAACTGATGTTGAGATGAATAAGCCGGAAAGTTGATTAACAAAGTTATTATTGACATATTTGCATTTCAGATGTGTATATATATATATATATATATATATATTTATATAGCCTATAGATATATATATATATCACCAATAGGTGGCGCTTGTGCTTCAATAATAAAAGTCCAACGGTCAAACACAAAAGCGCGCGAGTGTCCAGATTATTCTGAGGTGAATCTGCTCGATCATTTCGCGGTAGAATCGTGTGCTGATGAATGTCCGCGGTCTGCTTTATCTTCATGAATAGAAATGACTCCATTATAGTGAGGTTAAAGTCAGCGTTTGTTTCCAGAGAGTGTATTTAACCTCTCATCACCTGCTTTATTCACCTGAATTCAGCAAACATCAGCTCTCTGACTGGATGGAAGTCATTAGCGAATCATTAATGCTTTGGTTTGTTTTCCCTCTCTCTCAGCAGAAGCGAACTTTTATTCTTTTGTTGAAAGAAATGCTGAGTTTAAAGCCGCAGAGATTCAGCTCTCACAAAGAAACACGAGGCTGTGGCTAATGACTGGAGTAATGACTGGAGTAATGACTGCTTGCGTTGCAAACTTTCAATTGAACAGCAGAACATCTGAACGAGCACCGCTCAGGATTAGTTTAATGGCGATTGTTTAATTACTAGCCTATATTGTTCGTTTAATGTTCGGAATATATATGAAAAATTATATATATATAGGCTATATATGCAGCCTTGCATATATATATATATATATATATATATATATATATATATATATATATATATATATATTATTTTTGAACCTCCGTATTTCAAGGCTGCATACTTCATAAAGGATGTCTTGTAAGAAAAGTAACCGTAATAAAATTGACTGTTATTCCTCGTGAAGTGTAAAATACTGAAATTTATTTCTTTGCAATCGAATTTATTTTTCTGAAATGAGATGGCCTCGATGACGTAAGCAGCCTTCAACTGCGACCTGAGGCGAGTAATAAACGGTTCGGGAAATGTAGAAATTAAAGTAAAAGGTCCAATCTCCTCGCGAAGATCCAGAAAAAAATCCGTTGGCGCCTCAGTGACTACTTCCTTCACTCAGAGAAGCTGTCAATCTCAACGGTCAAAAATGACGTCACATTCCCGCTTTTATCGCATCAAATAAAGAACTAAAACCACACTTATTTAAAGAACGAACACTTGATGTATTACTATGTTACAAGTTGAATTCACATTTATAAAAAATGTGACGTCATATCACAACCGTTGGAGTGAAATTTCGCACATTCAAAATCTAGTGTGACCGCGGCATTAGTTGTTTAGTCTAACATGTTACTATTGCTGGCACTAATTGTTTCAAATGTACAGAGTGAATGTACAAAACGTTTTTAAAACATCTGGACTTTTTGAACATTCAGAAATAACCTAATCTATAAACATTAATAGTGTAATAGTGGAATCTTTAGCAAATGTCAAAATGAATATGCATTTTTCATATTGTACATTATAATGCAGCTGGTTTATTATTATTATTTTTATTTATACAAATTAGTATAGAATTTTAACCTCGGCCAAAACTTATCTGCATTTAATATTAGATTTGACATTGAATACAAAAGCTAAATGTGGTTGGGCCCTTCATCTGTCAATCAATTGTGGGCGGGTCATTGCCTGCATCATGTGACTGAATGAATGGTCATAGTGGCTTTGAATGCTGCTCACCGCGTGTAGTGATGGACGGAAGCAGCCAGTGCGTTTCCCGAACCTCCGGGCAGGATTCCCAGAGGAGTCTGGATGGCCTTTTCCCAGTCCTCCCTCTCCATTAGACCATTCACTACCTAAAGTACACACACATACATACATACATGAGTTCGATCGCCAACACACACACACAGAGGCGGACACAACCTCACGCACCTCAAACAGCAGCCCGTCTCCAGACAGAATCACTAAAGCGTCCCACTGCGTCAGGTCGGCGTTCTTCACCAGATCTCGAGCGTGATTCGGATGCTCTGTACAGATCACAGGATATGATCACATTTCAATCCCATGAGTCAGTTAATGCAGTTCATGAGCAGATTCTCTCTGGTACATTAAACACTTCTATTAGATCTGACCAAGAAGTCCTGAGATTTATGTCAGCCAATAAGGCACTCGTTCCTTCAGCATAGCACGTGGGTATGTGTTCCCCATAGTGCCCTCTAGAGGACCATTCAAAAGGGAACATCTCAGGCTAGAGATGTAACCATGGTTCCCTGAGAAAGGAGACGAGACACTGCATCTCTTTGCCATGCTTCATATATTTCTGCACACGTCTCCTTCAGACAAGAAGTGGATGACATGCACATTTATACTCACGGTCACACCAGTAATGATGTCATAGGCTTTCGCTGGCCAATGTCAAGTTGATTGTCATATTTAGACTCGTGCTTCAGACACCGGTCATGCCAGAGGCATTCCCCAGAGTGTCCTCTAGGGGACGCAGTGCGAGTTCCCCATCTCAATGAACATTTAAAATTGTACATGCTGTTGTACATTATGAATATGTTATGATAACTTGCTTGTGATGTTCCTCATTTGTAAGTTGTTTTGGATAGAAGCATCTCTTTAATGAAAAAATGTCAAGCTTAAGAAAATTGCATGAAACTCCTATAAAAGTGTCACAGTCTGAAGTTTTAATCCTGTGTGTGTGAGTAACAGCACTGATGGAGTGTGTCTGAGTGTGTCAGGCAGAAGTGAAGATTCATAGTGACTGATTCAGCAGAATTGCCTAAAGCTGAGACGGCACTTCACACACACACACACACACACACTCATTGGTTTCAGTGTGGATATGGTGTGATATGATAATTGAGGGAGGCACTTCATATCAGTGACCCACATTACTGATCACACACATGCTCACGTTCAAACAGCAAATATCTGCTTCATTTCTTCTTAAAAATGATGTTTTCCGAAGGGACTGATGTCATATTAGAACCATTTTTGGTTCCCCAAAGAACCTTTAAGTCAACAGATCTTAAAAGAACCATTTTTCTTCAAAGTAAATTAAGGATCTTTTGTGGATGGAAAAATTCTATGGATGTTCTTCATGGAACCATTCATGGCAATAAAGAACCTTTATTTTTAATTTAAGTATTTTACTTGTATCTGAACATTTTAGCAGGTCCCTGCTGAATGCATTTATTCACTTCCAGTGTTGATTAGTGTTACAGAAGCATGAGGGAATCAGAGACTTATTATATTGGCTTATTCTTGAACGTGTGTTTACAGTCTAAAGCACCAGTGATGGAGATGAATATAGACACTGACAGATGGATGAATCTCATGAGAAATAACCTGCTGTGATTTCACCATAAAATCACAGAGAGAGAGAGAAAAATAAAAAAGTTTAATATTATTTTATGGCATTTAAGCACTTTTCCCCCAGAATCCTCATTTAGTGCAATCTCACTTTTCTCAGATCATGACGATGTTAAAAATCTGCATAAATTCAGTTCAGTACAACCAATTCAGCACAATTCTTGAGATGTTCTCAATAGGTTTCACCGATATAAAGACAAAACAAATATAATTCTTTATAATATATATATATAATATGAATATAATTACAATAATTTAATAATATTCTATTTTAAACATTGGACATATCATGAAAATCTGACTTTTCCCATGTTTAAGTGTTATAAACGGGTCCCAGGTGCATCTACCATCCCAGAAAACGTGAAAAAGGACAACCCAGTAACTTTGTTTTGACGAGTCTTCCTCTGCAAGCTCAGATTTCATTCCACTTGTGATCTTATTATAATATTACCGCCCCTTAATTTGCACGTTCCTAACCATGGTGCTGCCATTTTGTTTTTGCAAGCGACAACAAAATACACAGCAGCTGAAAAGTAGTCATTCTAAAAGTTGTAACTTCTTCCCGAGTCTCTCCATCAGTGTCGACTCTGGTTTGAACAATGTAAGGCTGAACATGTTACTGACAATCCTCATTTTGACAGCGTGAGATTCTCCAGCTTTGTTGTTGTTGAGCTGTTAAAGCTCCGCCCTCTTCTGGAAAGGGGGCGGGAGCAGGAGCTCATTTGCATTTAAAGCAAATGTTTTTTGCGTGTTTTTGCTCACAGACAAATAGGGGCAAATTTGACAAGCTATAATAAATGATCTGTGGGGGATTTTGAGCTGAAACTTTACAGACACATTCTGGAGACGCCAGAGACTGATATTACATCTTGTGAAAGGGGCATAATATGTCCCCTTTAAAGTGCAATATGTAAACTAAACATAATCAATCTATTAAATAAAGTTCACAATCCTCTTTATTATATCACTATAGAAGTTACAGCACAAAGGGCACAGTGATAGTAAATCATGCACAACAAACACTGAAAATTTGACTGATGGATGTATAAATAGATCCATCAACATCAGCATCAAGACACACACACATGTGATCAGTCGCAGCATCACTCTGACAGCTGTCTCTCTCTCTCTCTCTCTCTCTCTGTCTGTCTGTCGGAGGTTATTCTGAGTTCACTGTGTGACATAAGCTCTTCATCTCTCGTCAGTCCTGCTGCTGTCGAGAGTTTTTCACTCATATGTGACTAATAGCATGTTTTATGTATGAAGCTGTAAAATCTATATAGTGACACTCTAATGAAGAAAACAACTTCAGCCCCAAAACAGATCAACTATTGTCATGGTGGAGCCAGAGTTTGAGGAAAATTATGCTGAAAGAATTTTTTTAACTTTCTGGTTTAATGAGGTTTGATACCGACATTGACAGAATGAGAAGTTAGAGTTAGTTCACCAAAAAATGATCATTTACTGTATTTTGATAGATGATAAAAAAGTGATATTTTGGGACCCAAACACCATTGGACCCCATTGACTTTCATTGTATCCACACACAATTAAAAAAAAAAAAAAAAAAAATTATTTTGGTTTTCTCAGGGGAAAAAAACAAGTCAGACTGTTTGACATCTAATGCCATTCATCTAAAAAAATTAATCTTCAGTCTCTTCAGTGTTTGAGAAATCCTCCCACACTGTGTGTGTGTGTGTGTGTGAGAGAGAGACACACCTGTGATGACAAGTGTGTGCGGTATATCCGCCTCAGTGAACATCCGCTGAACATGACTGTTATAGAGAGCTGTCGCTTGGCCCCGCCCACTCTGAGGATTGACCAATACCATCACACCACAGGGGCGGCGGACCTCTGAGAACAACACACCTGAGAGAAAGAGAGAGAGAGAGAGATGTGAAGAGTCAAATACATTTATATGCAGAGTAAAAAAAAAAATACTGATCGTTCTGTGCTTGAATGCAGGAATAACTCCCGAACTCACAGTGGAAAATAAAATACATAAGTAAAATAATGAAATAAAAAAATTAAATCAAGCAAATGAAAACTAAATTAAAACATAGTAAATATTAAATAAAAAATAAAGCCATTTATAAAAATAGAAATAATTTAAAAATAATTTTAACCATAGCAAATATTCATAAAATACAAATACACAATGAAATCATTGTGCAACCTATGTAATAATAAATAAAATAAAAAAATAAAATGTAATCATAGCAAATATAAAATTACAAAATAATATATAATTATAAAATACAACAAAATATGATAAAACCGTAACAACATTTCACCTTTTTATAGCTGTAAACATCAATTGGTTGGCTGGTTAAGTGTTCGCTATTTTAATGAAAATATTACTGAACTGTGTGTGTTCAAAATCAACATTTCTAAACATATTTAACTGCACTTAAATTCTTTTATTCCTCATATTTGAGTTTGAGACGAATATCCCCCAAATTGTTGTCATTAACTTGAATTGTGGAGGGAAAAAAAATAATAATAATAATTCTAATTTAGATGCATTTGACTTTTTTAATCATTTTATTTTATTTACATTTTTAAAATGCATTTTTATTATTATTATTTTATACTAATGCAATTAGCCAAGCATTATAGGGATATATTCAATCAGATTGTCCAATTTTCTCAGCTAATCTTCCTCTCAGTCTGGTTTGAGATCGGTTTTATTTTTTGACATCGTTTTAATTCTCTTTAAGAGCTTTCATGTTTAACAAACATTGAGAAAAGAAAAGCACAGTGTCCTCAGGCAGGATCACACCGCAAACAGACGCAGCGCCGGCTAAAAACTCACAAAACAGACACACAGATGAGGGTTTGCCTTTATTCTGTGTGAGGCATTACTCTGACAGCTTCTGTTCATGTTACAGGAGCATTCGATCTGGGTTTCTCCCGAGACCGGCGTACAAACCAGCCGGTTCAGCGAGACGGACTCGTTTCCCGGGGAGCGGTTTACACGTGGGACGGGCTGACGGGTGACAGGTGAGACCTTCGGTGAATACAGACACACAGACGCTCAGGAGCGACGGTTCGACGGCAGCAGGGTTTGATGGAGCTATTTTAGGATGAAGAAACACAGCAAGACGACAAACTGTCAGAAAGAAAGACATTAACCGTCACAAAAGGGTTCAGTGTCTCAAACAGGTTGTGGTTTCTTTAGTTTCACTGGAGCACAAATGATTCATGATCAGGTTTGGTTGCCACTCATGTGCCGGGTTAAAGGAATATGTGACGTAATATCAATCAGATGATTTATTCATACTAGCGCTGCCTCTGTAATTCATCCAAACTCAACTCAATGAGTCAGCGACAATAAAACAATAACATAAAATATTCATTCAATTAATTTAATTTAAAACCTACATTAATAGAATTAAACTCATTGGTTAATTGAACCACCTTTGATGTCAACCACTCTTGACATCTGAAAAAAAAATTATTTAAAATGTATAAGAATGAAAAATAATCGAACAAAATAAATATATTCTAAAATGTAAATAAAAAAACATATATATATATATATATATATATATATATACATTAATTAAATAATAAAATAAATAAAATAATTTAATATTTTAATAAATACATTTATAAATATTATAATATAATAAATAAATAGATAATAAATATAATATTATATAAAAATAATATTATACTGCATATAGTTATTGCCTAAAATAAAACAATAAGATGCTCAAAGTCTTCTGTTTTGGAGGATTTTACCACATTTAAACACTCTGCTTCATTTAACTGTAGTAAAATCACTACATAATGCATTATTATAAAATAATCAAAAAAATAAACAATTCCATTCAAAAATGTTTAGACAATAAAATTATTTTATTATATTAATTATATGAAATATTATTGTAAGTTGTCATTAGTGATAATAATACATTTAATCATCTACAAAATGAAATATAAAACTTTCATAAAGACAATAAGAGTGATTTTACCACATTCAAGGGTGTAAAACTGTGGTAAAATCACTATAACGCCCGGTTTATTGCGTTAGTATAAAATAATATATTTTCACAATAATAATGTGTATTTGATCATTAACACAATAAATAAATAAAAATATAAAATCTTAGTACAGTAAAATAAAAATGTAATAATATATTTATTATATTGCATGACGTGATTGATAATAATACATGTAATTAATCCGTTACAAGCAATAAAATACTACAAATCTCCAAACCTTCTGTTAAGAGTGACTTTACCACATTTATGGGGGTTTTAAACACTCTGCTTTATATAACTGTGGTAAAATCACTATAACGCTTGACTTCTTGCATTAGTAAACAATCTCTGCCACTTCCTCTGGACTGAAATCTTCCAGCAGCAGGAGGTTCTTGAACCCGAGCTGTAATTCATCCGTAACCCAGAATCCTCTGGGGCAAAGGGCTGTAATGAGCTCCTGCGGGTCAGAGCGCACACACGGATCAATGCCACCTTTCAGCCTCGTGCCAGCGGGAAGAAACCTGACGAACAACAGCGCTCTGTCACAGGAGACGCAGAAAACACCCGCGCTGACGCCCATCCATTCACTGAGCCACGGACACCCGCTGCGCACGTTCATATCAGTCCGTGATTAAAATTCACTCAGCAGCTTCACACACTTAATTAGCACTCGAGTCTCCGACTGAAACTACTAGGCCTGAAATGAAAGCGGTTCATCACAAATAACCTTCAGAGACTTCCACCTTTATACAAGAAACACCATGTTAACGGCTCCGTTCCGAACGCTAACGAACTGCCTTCTAAGGGAACTAAGCTGAAAAAACTAAGCTCATTAATATTAATAATGATGACATCATGAGCTCATTAACATATAACCATGACTTAAATGTGATTTATTAGTGGGCTTTGCTTCCGATATGAGTTGTCTGGAGTCTTGTGTAAAGTTTTAAAGTTTAAACTGAAGTAATGGTTTTCTGTCCAAAACCAAAGAAAAAAAAAAGAGCATGTCTGCGATTCTACAAATAGGCTTCTATTTTTACTGCTAGAGAGAGAGATTTGTGTGTCTGTGTGTGTGTGTTTCATTTCTCTTGCTGGAAAGCTCTCAGAATCACAGCTGCTGAACTGTGAACATATGGTGAGATACGGAGGTGTGTGAGCGTGTGTGTGTTTGCACACCTCTGTTGTTGTGATGTGTAAAGTGTGTCAGTAGAAACACCTCAACTATCCAAACACAAGACCACAAGCATTCAAAAACTTCTCTATGAATCTCACCAAACCTGTCAGGAACACGTCCAGATCATATTTCACGCTCTAAGCGCTATTCTACAGAATTGGTGAAAACTGCTGTCCAACAACCAAAAAACACAAGCATTTAAGTATTCAAGATGTAGATGTTTACTAAGATCCTTCTATTATGTATTGAATCCCACAATAATATTTAAAATATCAGAAATAAATATATATTTCAACTTGTAAAAATGATATTGAAATCATTTATGTAAAAAAAAAAAAAAAATGTGTCCCGCATTTTCATGTCACTACCGAAACGGTGTATGTTTTAGTCCATTGACTGAGACTGATTTTAACCACTTCTACATTTTTAATCAGGAAATATTCCTGTCCCTCCCTCTCTTTCATAGTAGATATCTCCACCATTTTGAGTTAAATGTGTTCAAAAGTCCGACATTCTGTGTGTAACTTTAAGGAACGTCACTACCAAACACCTTTATTCTGCAATTAAGCAAACGTTTTTTTCGGTGTTATTCTATAAAAGTATTTTTTTTTCTGTTGTGGCATCATTTATTTGAGTGTTATTTAATCAAATTTAGTTTGTTTTCTGTGCACGACTGTTCAGAATTGCGCTAGCTAACCACATGCTGATGATCATCTTTGAGCTGGACTCAAAAGTATCTAAAATTGCCAGGACTGAAACCGTCAAGACCGAAACGTGGTGAAGTTTTGGTTGTGACGTCATTGTTTTTTGAGTGCTATTTGATTAAATTTAGTTTTTTTTCCCTGTGTAACTGTTCAGAGCTGTGCTAGCTAACCATGTGCTGATTAGCATCTATGCTAATTGCTATGCTATTGTCACTACCGAAACATGTCATCATTCAGGTCAAGTCATCTTTATTTATATAGCGCTTTTTACAATGCAAATTGTGGCAAAGCAGCTTTACATTAATAAGAAAATGGTGTCATTGTGCAGCTTATTCTATATATTATTGATTCATTCCATTGCAAATATCAATAGTTATTAGTCTAGTTAATTTATGTATATCAGCACTGCAGAAAACAGTGACGTAATCGTCCGGCTCAGCTCAGTTCACATACAACGGCGCCAATGCAGGCGTATCAAAAACACTGCTGAATATCAAGCAAGTGTCCCCAACGTATGCAAGCCAAAGGAACCAAAACTCCAACAAATGGAGAAAAAAACCTCGGGAGAAACCAGGCTTAGTCGGGGGGGTCAGTTCTCCTCTGGCCAACAGTGAACACTTGTCCGATACAGAGTTACGGGTCATTAAAGCAATTTGGAATCGCAACAGTCAAAATATTTAATCTAGTTCCATCTAGTTTAAGATCTTTTTGATCACGCCGGTATGGGACGGTTTGTTGGGATATGTGCCACTGGCTGATCTGGTCTTAACAAAGGATGGGCTAGTTAACACAGTCTCCGCCGACACCACAGGCCACATTGCTGCCGCACACAGGTACAGGTTCCCCGTCCGACCCCGACACGGCCCAGATCCAGCCAATCACGTTAATTGGTAAACCTCGGGATAAGCAGAGAGACAAAAAATTAGCGTAGACGGCATTCTTCTTCAGATGTAACGAGTACATCTGGTGTTATAGGAAGTGTTCCCGGTTCCGGCTGACCTGATCTATGCAGCCTAACAATCCTTTAACGGATATGAAGACAAAAGTTTATAGTGCGTCATGTGTATGCCAGGTTAAATAGATGCGTTTTTAGTCTAGATTTAAACTGACAGAGTGTGTCTGCTTCCCGAACAATGCTAGGAACATTGTTCCAGAGTTTAGGTGCCAAATAGGAAAAGGATCTACCGTCTGCGGTTGATTTTGATATTCTAGGTATTAACAACTGGCCAGAATTCTGAGATCGTAACAGACGCGAAGGACTATAATGCATTAAGAGTTCACTCAGGTACTGGGGAGCTAAGCCATTTAGTGCTTTGTAAGTAATTAGCAAGATTTTAAAATCTATACGATGTTTAATACCGGTCCCATACCGGTGTGATCATAAGATCTTAAACTAGATGGAACTAGATTAAAAATTTTGACTGTTGCGATTCCAAATTGGTTTAAAGACCCGTAACTCTGCCTGAGTATCGGACAAGTGTTCACTGTTGGCCAGAGGAGAACTGGCCCCCCGACTAAGCCTGGTTTCTCCGGAGGTTTTTTTCTCCATTTGTTGGAGTTTTGGTTTCTTGCCGCTGTTGCCTTTGGCTTGCTTAAGTTGGGGACACTTGCTTGATATTCAGCAGTGTTTTTGATATGCCTGCATTGGCGCCGTTGTATGTGAACTGAGCTGAGCCGGACGATTACGTCACTGTTTTCTGCAGTGCTGATATACATAAATTAACTAGACTAATAACTATTGATCTATGCAACGGAATTAATCAATAATATATAGAATAAGCTGCACAATGACACCATTTTCTTATTAATGTAAAGCTGCTTTGCCACAATCTGCATTGTAAAAAGCGCTATATAAATAAAGATGACTTGACTTGACTTTAATAGGGAGCCAGTGCAATCATTGTGAATGAACACAAGGGAACAAATAATCATTTATTTGGGGGAAATAAACAATTTTAGTACAGTTATGCAAATCACTCGTATTTTAATACGTTTTAGTATATTTTATTATGCGAGTTAAAATTCAGTAATGTGATGAGGTCGCAATCAACACATTACTGTCACTAGTGAAAATGTGCAGCCAAAAATAATGTATATTGAATTATCAACTAAGGTGTTATTGGTTCAATGTATTTTCAAACTAAAGAATTCTTAACTTTGAAATCATTATGATACATTTTATGCCTTCTACAAAGAAAGATCTAATTCAAAATACAACAAATCCCATAAACTTCTCCTGAAATATTGTTTAAATTGTAATTGTTATTGATTTACCTGTGAATTTTTTTTTTAAAAAACAGCAAAAAATATATTTACAAGGCAGATGTAAACAAAATCTTATTAGGTCAATGTAACCCTTCCTATTAAATTATTTATTATAGTGTTTTTTTTTAGTAGTGAGAAATTTGGGGAGAGGAAAAATATATACAGTGAGATGATAAAGCTCACAATGTGAACGCACAAGTGGCTCAGCAGCTCCATGCACTGTATATGTTGCATGATTTTAGTATGTTCTTATGTGTCTTTGTGTGATGAGTCTCTTTGCGTGTGTGTTTGACTGCTGTGTGCCGATCATTTGTCATTCAATGGCTTAAACGACTTTCTTTAGAGAGAACAAGAGCCAGAGTTATAGAAAAATGAAGCAAGAAGGCCATTCTTTGTGTTCAAGTGGCGCTGACCTTGTTGTAGGAGATGGAGTAGGTAAAATATCCATCATCCATCTACATCTGAAAACTCCTGAAAAAGCATTTACCATGAAATACTGCCTTCTGAGAACTGCATAATGCAGGAGAGCTTAAACGTTGCTGAGTGTTAGAGATTTCAGCACATCATTACCAATGTGATGCTTGACTGACACTGATAATTAAAGCCTCAGGGACAGAGACACGGAGACCTCAGCTCGTTAATCAAATCAGTATTTGAATATTAATTATGTGGGATATAATAAAAGCAATCATGTGGATTAGATGCATGTGTCATGTTTATGTGAGTTTACATGTGCAAGTGTTTAATGCATAATTAAGCTGCATCAAATCAATGTTTCAGCAAAAAAACATCTATAAAACTAAAAATAGTCCTTATGACTGATTATACTCTAAAATAAAAAAATAAAAATGTAAATAAAATTATTTTAAATATAAAATATAAATAAAATGAAAAATTAACAAACAAATTATTTTATTTTAAATTATTTTATAAATTATTAATAAACAAATATAAAATAAAAAAATACATTTTAAGAATGAAAATAAATTAAAATTTTAAATAAGAATTTTAAAAATAGAAATAAAATAATTCAAAATATGAAATGTATAACATTTAATAAATAATTTTACATTTTAAAGTATTTTTTTAGTATATAACCTTCTGTTAGAGTGATTTTACCACATTTAAGGAGGTTTTAAACACTCACTATATCACATATAAAAATATTCCTCCCCATTACAGCAGTAGATTGGTGGAGTGTGTTCTGGCCGAGGGGCTCGTGAGTATCTGATCAGAAGCGGCCTGACAGCATCATGTCACACAGACGAAAGGTCAAAGGGCACAGAGATGAAACAGTAGAGTACCCTTCAGGCTTTTCACAGAAGATGATATAGATCCACACACACAATGTGCATGTGTGCCATGGGAATACCATGAGAGTCAGGCTTCAGTATTCAGTATGTCTCTCTCTCTCTCTCTCTCTCACTACAGAAACTGCATCTAATTCAGCATATGTTCAGTGAGTTCCGCGCTGATGAAAACTGCATGAATGTGAATTATTAGGGGCTCCATCTGAATTCCTTCTGCAATTATTGAATGTGCCTTGGAAACAGAATATACGGTTCTGCTTATGGATATAGGATACTTGTTATTGTTATATGAGCTTTCTGTTTTACCTGTGTTAGTTCTTGTTTCTTTTGCTCCTGTTCAGTAGTTATCGTAGTTTCTAGAATGTTCTCATTTGATTTCATAGAGACTCATTGTGATTTGATCCACCTGCTCTTGTGTTCTTCTGTATTTATAACCCAGGCTTCAGTTTGAGTCATTCTTTGCCTGCATTCTCCTGTGTTCCTGTGCTCCAGTGTGTTTGTTGTTTTACTGAAGTTGTTAATAAATGTGATGGCAATTAGATCCTGCCTCAACTCTCCCTCTCAGGTTGCAGACCTGATTAAGACACAAGAACACACCTTAACCCTTGTGTTATGTCAATTTGACCCTATGTTTTTTTGTATTTTATGACTTTTTCTCATTTATCATCAAGAACATGCATGCAAAGTTTCAACATGCTGGTGTTTTTTGACATATACAAACAAAATTACTGTTACGTTTGTGTTGTTCGCCGGGTCAATTTGACCCGCATATTTTAACGCTCTAAAGCAACTGTACTGACCCAAAATAATAACATTTCTTGGTTATATTTTGTTATTTTATTTTTTTACTACCTTATGAAGCTAAAAAATGAGGTTTTCCACACTTATTTCAATACAGAAAAATGTTTTAACCAGCACCATGTGTGTGAAGTTCATATGCAGAAAGCACACACTTGCTCATCATGTCAGAAGTAACTTCTTGACTTTATGAAAAGTAAATATTTTCATTATACAGCTACATTTAATTGTTCAGTTATGATGTTCTAAGAAAAAAAAAGTTAAAAGTTATTGATAGTATTTAAAAATCCACTGTTTATTTTCATATTTTGTCAAAACAAAACATTTTCATTAAATCATATCTTCAGATATATATTTTTTGGAATATTTGACAAATGATGATATTAAAAATTTACAGTTTGTACCTGAATCTTTGTTGTTTTTCATAGAGTGATTTTTGAGGAATTGCATTGAATCCAATTAGGGTCAATTTGACCCGCTCCATAACGAGCGCACACAGAAATCCAACAGCGCATAAGGGTTAAAAACATGTCACTCCAGATCCTCCTTCTCTCCCCTGGGGATCTATCCCTCGAGGAGCACACACAGTTCATTAGATCTTGCTCATTTTGTCCATTTCCCCGACAATAGCCCCTGCATTTGTTTTTCTAGGCAGGTTTTAATCCACAGACAAAAGCACACCTGCCCAGAGATGGTGGACAGGGTGCTATTTCAATTTTTATCCCGCTCCACCATTGGTGAGAACAAGAAGGATCTAAATCCACCAGTGTCTGAAGCCCACCCAGAGGACTCCTGAGTTCATCCTGCCTTTTGCGGACTCGGAGCCAGAACCAACAATCACCACGGACCCCGAGCCAGAGCCTGAAGCCATGTGTCCTGGAGACAATTCCTGCTGCTAAGTCTGACCAGGTATATGAGCCAGTTCCAATATCCTTCCAGTGGGATTGTTAGTGGAGCTGGCTGATGAAGAGTGGTGTCCTATCCATCCTCCAGCCTAGGAGATCTATATTCCCCACCCTAGATTAATGGAATCTCAAGAGTTCCTCCAGTTCCAAAGTCGTTCCAAAGGTGGATCCAAGTGCTGCTTGGATCCACCTTTGGATTCTCGGTCGTCAGCTCCGCCTTGGTGTGAGGATCCCCTGGCTCCCCCTTGCCTCCCCATTACTCCACCTTGGCCCATCGACCATTCGGCTACTGCTTGGATCCTCGCTCCCTTGGCTCCACATGGGACCGTTGTGCTTCCGGCTCCACCAAGCTCCCTCATTCCTCCATCACTGCCTTATGTCAGTCATCGCTCTGGCTTTCCCTTCCGGACTTCCGGACCTCCGGCTGCACCTCGTCCCTCCACCCCTTCGACTCTGTCTGAATCCTTCCTTCATTTCGGCTCTTCATCAGTTCTCAATCCCACTAGTCCTCTGGCACCCTCTGCCACTCATAATAGTGGCTCTGCCTTGGCCTCCTTTTCCTCCAATGTTGCTCGGTCTTTCCCTCCATCAGACTCTGCCAGGGTCTCCACCTCTCCCGGCTTCACCTCTGTTAGTGGGTTTATGTCTCCACCCTGGCTCCTCCTTCCATCGGTTCTGCTGTGGGTAATCCTCCTCCTGGCCTTGATCAGGGTCATCCTCCACTTACTCCTCCATGGATTCTTCCTCCAGCACCCCCATGGACCTAATTTTTTGTTTAGCCCTTTTTCCCACCCCCAGAGTTTTTGCAACCCTCCCTCCAGTCATTCTTTGTATGTTCTCATGGCTATATAGACCTTAAGCGCCAGAGAAACAAGCATGCAGCCATCATTGGATTTTTGTGTTTGAACTTCCGTTTTTGTGGTAGCTCAGTATATTTCTATGGTATCACTGTTGAAGCATAATTAGCTGGTGAAGTGGATTTATTGTAGAGTTAATGAAAGTTACCATGAGCATTGTAACGTTTGAAGCTGATGTCATAACGAATGTCAGTAGACCAGGAAAATTTTAAAAGGAGCGGTTCATTCATAAATCCGTAAGATCTTACCTTCATACTGTGGAAATACAAACCGAAAGGCAGAACACAACGAGCGCAGCGCTGAAAATGGGTGGGACTGCATAAGGTCTATAGTTTGGTTGTTTCTTTTGCATGCTCCTGTTTTCCTGTACTCTAGTGTATTTGTTGTTTTGCTGAAGTTATTACGTGCCTTAAAATATCTGTCAAAGGTTTGATGTCAGCAACACCGCAAACTTCCATTTTTTTTCCATCCTCAAAAGCATTCGCTATATCAACCCAGTACCTCATAAACACAACTGTTTCCACACAGACTGATTAAAAAAAACTCCAGGAAGGCGCATAAAATCATCCATTCAGAGATCAGCAGATCATATTTCTAGTTTAGTGTGCAATATGGATCAGACAGTTAGTGATCATACTGTGGGCGGAGGATGGAAAATGGATCACAAAAGACTAAATATTGACCGTTTTCAGAGCAAAAAACATAAGTGGACCTAAAATGATTAAATAATGTACAATATGACCTCTTTAAAATTATCCAATACTCCCACCCACTTATCACTGCAAACTTCTAACACAATAATACAGAAAGCAGCACAACTCAAACCCTCCCTCTATGAAAACAGATCTAGATACTGTTTACACTGTCGTCATCTTTTTGCTTTAGGCATTTTGAAAGATTCTCACGAGACTGTCCCGGGGCATTTCAGCTTTCATAAAGAAGATTGAATCACGTTTCAGTTATTTTCTGGTCCATGATACAAAGCTAGACATCTTCACATGTGACAGTTCTGTGCCACACATGAGAGATGCTCATTTAAAATACATGTATTCTGTTAAATAGTGTATTATCATCTGCTCAGGATCACACATGCTGAAACAAGCTCATCAATTAAACATGTGAATGCAGAGTGACTGAGGCAGTGAGTAGTAATGCCATGCTGTGCCCACAGCAGACATACACTGAACCTGCCACTATCTGAGAGCTTCAAACTGATGAGTGTCTGATAGCCTCTAATGTATCACCTTAATGTTCAGAGTCTCTATAATGCTGACAGCAATTGCTTAGGAAGCACACACACACACACACACACACACACACACACACACATATATATATATATATATATATATATATGTTCAGATACTGACATCGCAATCTTTATTAGGGTGGCGTAGGCTCCTATAGTAATCGTTGACATTCTTCTTTCCTTTCCTCTTTCGGTCTGGAAGTCTATGGAAGTCCATAGAACAACTTACGGGTAAGTTATGAAATTTGGCACACAGAGGACAGTCCGAACTGTCACTATAGAAAATTTGGAGTCTCTACTCAATCCCTCTAGCGCCACCCACTGTCCAAATTTGCACTTATGTTTATGCTAGTAACTTTTGAACCGTAAGGGCTAGAAACGTATTGATTCTTTGGCTCAAGACGATTCGAATGCACCCATCATTTTCCGTCATGAAAATTGTTCTGTCATTTTGAATTTTTCAAAAAACATACTTGAACTCCTCCTAAGCCATTGCTCTGACAAAAAGTTGTGGAATTCAAGTTGATTTATCAAACCGTTTTAACTCCAAACTAATTATTATTCGCGCTTGCGATGTAGATGCAAGGCTGTATCTCTGCAATGCTTTATCATATTCAGACCAAACTTGGTACATGTCATCACAAGCATGACCTGAGGTTGCATTCTGCACTTTGGCACAGTACCACCTACTGATCCAGAGGTCGAGTCGAATGATATTTTCCCACGTCGGCCAATCGGCAATTTGAATTTCGTAGTAAAATGCTCTATTTTATGAATGCATGAAGAAATCATTACAAAATTTGGTATGGGTCATAGGCATGATGCCCTGAAGGACTCTGAGAAGTTCGGGCCAGCACCACCTAGTGGTGAGAAACATATGTGAAAAAAAAATTACTTACATGCTTCTAACTTTGGATGTGTTTGACTTATTTTCACAGAAGTCATCTCCTTAGATTCCCGAATCCTTGCCGAGCCCAACGATTAATCTTATGGTTAGTGCAACATTGTGATTTAGTGTTTAAACGACATTCGTGAATATCTTTAAAACCATTAGTCTGATAAAGACAACCATTGTAGGAAAATTAGAAACATAGGTCATTGACATAAATTAGAATTAAAAAATTAGAAACATAGGTCGAAGTGGCAAAAAAAATGCAAAGTCAGGTGTGGGTAATTTTTTATGTGTTCATGCATATAAATGTCGATAACTCAAACAAAATGAGATATTTCCACCAAATTTGACAGGCTTATGTATGTGGGCACTCTGAGGACACACAAAAAAGCGGTGGGACTGGTGCTATAATTGAACAAAACATGAAATTACCTGTAACTACAGTACCGTTGATATGACTGACTTCAAAATTGACTTGCAGTGTCTTTGTCTCAGTTGCTATCATAGTCCATTATGACAATATTAGTCTTGTTTGCTTCTGTTGTGCTTCACTCATTAATTGCTGCTTTAAGCTAATTTTTTTTGCTTTAATTTGTATAAGTGCTTCTCACTTGGGCTGCGGAAATACTCAAAAGAGCTACTCAGAAATATAGAGATAACAACCATCATAAATATGCACACGTACATGAAAATGCATTGTTATGAATTCTTTGATACCAATGGAGGCATGTTTTGGCACGAGGAGTTATTTGATTTGGCGCATTCTTTTCATTCCTAGGTGCACAATGAGGACAAGCAAACCTCTTACAAAATGTGTTCTCTACAATTCCGAGTCACCGTGGTAACCAAGAAACTTCATTAAAACGACTTCATCATTCAAAACTTCCTGATTCCAGTTCTAGAAGCCCAGATGTCTCGACCTCATCAGATATCAGCAGGATTTCAGATTTTTATAGCAGGAACTAAAGAAGCTGTCACGAATGGGATCTGACAAAACTCGCAGGAAGAGTCTGTCCTATTTTTTATGTGTTCAAAGATTTAAACAGCTGAATTGTTAATGCATGACATTATTACAATATCTAATGCCTAAATCATGCCAGAACATTTTTTTTTCAACATGCATATAATAGCTAGATATTGTCTACAGAAAATATAAGTGGTATTTGCACATACAAAACTTAACAGCATGATAATCTGGGAATTTTTTCACCTGTTTTCTGGTCCATCAGGTGAAAATGGTGCGTACGATCTGTAAGTAACACACTTGATTTAAGTAATCATTCAAATGCTAATCAATATCGACAACCGATAATTCTTTATATATGAAAACAGATAACCGAGATATTGTTCGATAAATTTACATTTGAAAACTGATAACCGCGATATTGTCCGATAAATTTAGATTTGAAAGCCGATAACCGAGATATTGTTCGATAATTTAGATTTTAAAACTGATAACCGAGATATTGTCCGATAAATTTAGATTTGAAAGCCGATAACCGAGATATTGTTCGATAATTTAGATTTTAAAACTGATAACCGAGATATTGTCCGATAAATCTTCATATTTGAAAGCCGATAACCGAGATATTGTTTGATAAATTTAGATTTTAAAACTGATAACCGAGATATTGTCCAATAAATTTATATTTGAAAACCGATAAACGAGATATTGTCTGATAAATCTTTATATTTGAAAGCCGATAACCGAGATTTTGTCTGATAAATTTAGATTTGAAAGCCGATAACCGAGATTTTGTCTGATAAATTTAGATTTTAAAACTGATAACCGAGATATTGTCCAATAAATTTAGATTTGAAAACCGATAACCGAGATATTGTCCGATAAATTTAGATTTGAAAACCGATAACCGAGATATTGTCCGATAAATCTTTCTATTTGAAAACCGATAACCAAGATATTGTCTGATAAATCTTTATATTTGAAAGCCGATAACCGAGATATTGTCTGATAAATTTAGATTTGAAAGCCGATAACTGAGATATTGTCCGATAAATCTTTCTATTTGAAAACCGATAACCAAGATATTGTCCGATAAATCTTTATATTTGAAAGCCGATAACCGAGATATTGTCCGATAAATCTTTCTATTTGAAAACCGATAACCAAGATATTGTCCGATAAATCTTTATATTTGAAAGCCGATAACCAAGATTTTGTCTGATAAATTTAGATTTGAAAGCCGATAACCGAGATATTGTCCGATAAATCTTTCTATTTGAAAACCGATAACCAAGATATTGTCTGATAAATCTTTATATTTGAAAGCCGATAACCGAGATATTGTCTGATAAATTTAGATTTGAAAGCCGATAACTGAGATATTGTCTGATAAATTTAGATTTGAAAGCAGATAACCGAGATATTGTCCGATAAATCTTTCTATTTGAAAACCGATAACCAAGATATTGTCCGATAAATCTTTATATTTGAAAGCCGATAACCGAGATTTTGTCTGATAAATTTAGATTTGAAAACCGATAACCGAGATATTGTCTGATAAATTTAGATTTGAAAACCGATAACCGAGATATTGTCCGATAAATCTTTCTATTTGAAAACCGATAACCAAGATATTGTCCGATAAATCTTTCTATTTGAAAACTGATAACCAAGATATTGTCCGATAAATCTTTCTATTTGAAAACCGATAACCAAGATATTGTCCGATAAATCTTTCTATTTGAAAACTGATAACCAAGATATTGTCCGATAAATCTTTATATTTGAAAACTGATAACCGAGATATTGTCTGATAAATTTAGATTTGAAAACCGATAACCGAGATATTGTCCGATAAATCTTTATATTTGAAAACCGATAACCAAGATATTGTCCGATAAATCTTTCTATTTGAAAACTGATAACCAAGATATTGTCCGATAAATCTTTCTATTTGAAAACTGATAACCAAGATATTGTCCGATAAATCTTTCTATTTGAAAACTGATAACCGAGATATTGTCCGATAAATCTTTCTATTTGAAAACCGATAACCAAGATATTGTCCGATAAATCTTTATATTTGAAAACCGATAACCGAGATATTGTCTGATAAATTTAGATTTGAAAACCGATAACCGAGATATTGTCCGATAAATCTTTCTATTTGAAAACCGATAACCAAGATATTGTCCGATAAATCTTTCTACTTGAAAACTGATAACCAAGATATTGTCCGATAAATCTTTATATTTGAAAACCGATAACCGAGATATTGTCCGATAAATCTTTATATTTGAAAACCAATAACCAAGATATTGTCCGATAAATCTTTATATTTGAAAACCGATAACCGAGATATTGTCTGATAAATCTAAATTCAAATTGGGATTTATCCAAATCCAAATCAGACCCTGATTATAAAAACAAAAGTTTTACCATTAAAAGCCATGTCTCAAGCACAAAACTGTAATGTTCTCATTATAATATTATGTAGACTATAGGACAGACTTGCACTTAAATGTATTTTCTGTATGACTCCAATCATATTTCAAGCAATTCAAAACCATCGTGGCTAACATTGTGCATCTGAAGTGCCTCAGCTGAAGGAAATATTCCTTTATTTATCGGCTTTAATATAACGGTCAGATTTTCTTATCGGGCCAATAACGATAACAAAAAATGAACATATATCTGCGAATACCCATATGGTGGCCAATATATCATGCATCCCTACTTAGTATGAATAAAAGTGATGCAAACACTGTTTATAAGAGGTCAAATTTTGATAAAGCCAACTGTATGATATTTGATACGCAAGTTCCAACTTTGCAGAAAAACCAGTTGCACACGATCTTCCACACGCCTCCTGTTCTCTGACTGACAGTTCTTTGGCAAGAATTATACTTTATTTAGTATAATTGTAAATTATTATAAATATATAAATTATTACAGTATAATTGTCCACCTTCAGCTCGTGATTCATGTGGGGTTTTTTTGCGGTCAAATCTACTGATTTTTATAAAATATACCAAAAACTTCTACATTGTTAGTAACATTTCAAGATGAACACTTACTGGACTGAATCAACTTTGATTTACATGATTATCATTAATCATTTTTTCAGAAAAATCATGTTAAAATCAGGTGTATGTGATATGTATTTTATACAAGTAGTCTGCTATATGATTATAAAGATCTCACCGATTTACTTTTTTACCTCATAAATATCAGCATATGCATAACTGCATAAAATTAGCTTTATTTTTTCCTCAAATATGAGCTCCATGTATATATTCTAATACTTCATGAGCTTTAAAATCCTGGTGTGTGACACATGATATCTGATTTCTCAACCTGTTATTTGATATGTCAGGCTTTACAGGGTTAAACCCCCCCAGAGTCGGACAGATGGAGATGGACATGTCCCATATGAGACACCTCATGTCCTCTCAGCATCTCTTCAGTTATTCCCGTCCATCACTAGCAAACTAAATGAACCTTACCACAACAAGATCAAGCTGTATTTGGCTTTACAGCATTCCTGATCTAGATCTAAAAAACAGAAGTAAAGCTACAAGATTAATGACAGTATTAACCCTCACCCAAGCAAGTCAAACTAGCTCAGATCATCTCGCTGTCACATTTTCCTCCTGGCAAACCGTCACACCTCATCATCACACGATAAACATGTGAAACCGCGCGTGAATGAAGGAACAGGCATGACACGGTCAAATATTTCCCATAGTACTGAATGATTATACCATGTTCACATACTAATTGCATGGAATCGACACAAACCACTGTTTTCATAGTAGTTTTTATTAGTAAAGCAAAACTAGAAATTAGCATGAACTAAATAATCTAAAATTAACCATGGTATTATTATAGTAAAACCACGTTTTTTTGGCGTATTGATTAGCCAACCATTTATATAACCACACAAATACCACAATTACGCTATAGTTCATTTATGGTTACCATGGAATACAATAACAATGTTTTGGGGGGTTTTTTTGGTCGTTTTTTTTGTAGTTAAATCCATATTTACAAAAAGTATTGTGACAGTACCACAACATGAATGACTGAATGACAACCATATTTCCCTCAAAACATACCATGGTTTTATCGATATGTATTAAGAGTTGCGTAGATAAAGTTTGCTGATGTTATTGTAACAAAGTTTTATCAAACGCTCAAGAAAAGCCTTTTTATTGGGTGGAAATGAGTTCAAACTTTGGTGTTTCGGTCTTTAATAAGTTAGTTTCTTACCGTGCGTGTTTCCCGGGCTGCGCGCGGTGTTGTTTCTGATGGCGCGCGCCCACTTTTCCGCCTCGCGCAGGTTCGCGTCCTCCTCCTCCTCATTATTATCATCCTTATTGAGCGAGAGGCGAAAGCGACGCTCGTCCCTTTGACGAACCGGACCCGAAGCCATCCAGCGGCGCCGGTACGGGTAGAAATACGCGCACAGATACGCGCCCTGGTCCTCGCGCTCGCCCCGGTGCGCGCGGCTCCCCAGGCAGTCGCGCAGGTCCAGGTGCTCCGATGATGGTGGTGGTGATGAAGGGGAGTTGATCCTCTGGACCGTGAGGCAGCTGTCCGACAGACTCAGCGCGTACGTGAGCCTCCCGGTGTCCGCGTCCGTAAACACCCCGTGCATGCGCGCATCCGCGGCGGGCCCGTTCCGCCGCTGCTGCTGCTGACGCGACGCGTCCGGTTCATCCATCCCGCGACGGGACGGTGCTGCAGTGAGTGCGCGTGCAGTGCCGCGGGACGCTGTTTAAACACGTGCGCGCGTGTGTGTGTGTGCGCGCGAGAGAGAGTTCACATATCTCTCCCTAGTGACAGAAAAGCGGCATGACATTAAAATAAGGCAAAGGGCGTGACCGTGACAGAGGACCGGACACTCCTGAGATGTGATTTACATCAGTAAAAAGTGTTTATTTATTCAGAGAACATTACCGTGGCCATAAAAAAACTTAACACTTTTTAAGCACACTTATAAACCATTTTTACCACAGTAATACAAGCATATATATATATATATATATATATATATATATATATATATATATATATATATATATATATATATATATAATAGACCCATTTAAATGTATATAAAAGATATTTCACAGAAACTTTCCATTTAACTTTATAGAATGTAATGGGAATTTGGGACCAAGGTTTTTGTAATTTAAACCACTCCTGGAGAAAACCATCATTAGTGTAATTGGACATCTGACTCAAACCTCTAAATAATAGAAGACAGCTTCTCCTGATTGTCTCAGCTCGGCCGTTTTCTAACGTATTGTGGAAAACTGTACGATCACTTCATTATGCCTCGGTCTGGTAATATTTGTCAGCATTGAGTATCGTTACCGTAAAAACAATAGTTTGGAAAGAAATCTGTGCATCAAAATAAGGTGGAACATTAGGCAGGCGTAACATTATGACCGCCTTCCTAATATTGTATTGTTCCCCCTTTTGACCCGTCGAGTCATGGACTCCTCTAGACCCTGAAGGTGTGCTGTGGGATCTGACACAAGATGTTGCAGCAGATCCTTTATGTCCTGTCAGTTTCAAGGTGGAGTCTCCATGGATCGGACTTGTTTGTTCAGCACATCCCACAGATGCTCGACTTGATTGAGATCTGGAGAATTTGGAGGCCAAGTCAACACCTCAAACTTGTTGTTGTGCTCCTCAAACCATTCCTGAACCATTTTTGCTTTGTTGCAGGGCACATTATCCTGCTGAAAGTGGTCACCAGGGAATACCGTTTCCATGAAAGGCTGTTCATGGTCTGCAACAACTCTTAGGTAGGCGGTACGTGTCACAGTATAACATGCACATGGATGGAAGGACCCAAGGTTTCCCAGCAGAACATTGCCTTCTTCCCATAGTCCATCCTGGTGTTATGTGTTCCCCAGGTGAGCAACGCACACACACCCAGCCATCCACGTGATGTGAAAGAAAACGTGATTCATCAGACCAGGACACCTTCTTCCATTGTTCCGATGCTCATGTCCCATTGTTGGCTCTTTCAGCGGTGGACAGGGGTCAGCATTGGCACCCTTACTGCTTTGCAGCCCCATACTCAACAAACTGATGCACTTTGTGAACCAGCATTAACTTCTTGAGCAGTTTGAGCTACAGGAGCTCGTCTGTTGGACCGGACCACACAGGCCTTCGCTCCCCCCGTCCATCAATGAGCCTCGGCCGCCCATGACCCTGTCGTCGGTTCACCATTGTTCCTTCCTCGGACCACTTTTGATAGACACTGACCACTGCAGACCGGGAACATCCCACAAGAGCTGCAGTTTTGGAGATGCTCTAACAAAATGTTCACTTGTTGCCTAATATATCCCACCCACTAACAGGTGCTGTGACGGAGAGATAATCAGTGTTATTCACTTCACCTGTCAGTGCTCATATTGTCATGCTGCCTGATTGGTATATATATATATATATATATATATATAGGCTACATATATAAACCCATGAAACCAGTGATTGAATACAAAAGATATTTTGAAGAACATGGGTAACTGAACAGTTTATGAACCCCATTGACTTTGACTTCCATAGTATGGAGGGGAAAAAAATATTGTAGTCAGTCCATCAACAGTTTGGTTACCCATGTTCTTCAAAATATCTTCTTTTGTGTTCAGCTGAAGAAAGAACGTCATACAGGTTTGGATTAACATGAGTGTGAGTAAATGATGACCGAGTTTTCATGTTTGGGTGAGCTAATTCTTCATTTTTATCTGTTATGTGCGGCTCCAATTTTAATAGTAAAAGGTAGCCCTAAATGTAAAACATGTTATACTGTACAATGGATTAAAAGAGAAAAAAAAACGCATTTTTAGAGTTATATATTATTTAAATTATTAAATTAAATTATTTATTTTAGAGTTTAAATAATCAAATTAAAATCTAAATGTAGTAATGTAATTTTGTATAACTGTTAAACGGTCAATAAATTATTTGTATTGACTTTTATTATGTAAACCGCGTCACTTTCGCAGCGCGCGCATTATGAGCTCCACATTTCCTGCGTGCCAAACGCATATATGGCGCCTTCGCAGGGCACTTGAATGGGATAACATTAATGATAGCTATAGGATTGTTCCATACAGAACTTTCTGTATAAATTCCTTAAACACTCGTAACTCACTTGTTATTTTAAAACCCATTTTTACCTTCCAAAACTCAAGGTGAAATCTTTGAAGGGAATAGGGGATAAGGATGTTCACTACCGAATGCGAACACCCCCAACATCACGTGACTCGTGACGCATAAGCGCTATAAAAGCGGATGCTCTCCGCTCCTCGTCCTCTTTCGCCGTGCAGCTCGTGGTCGACACGGTTTCCTTAGACACAAAGAAGGGTTTAGCGCGATTAAAACATGTTTTACACGCGAAGATCCCAACACAATTCTTTCAGACCGCCTTGATAAATGTAAGTTTGCAGATTAGAGTGATTTTATTTATTAATCACGCTAGTAATGGCGGTCCGTGTCTAACTTTGGACCGTTTGTCTTCCTGCAGGCCGAGTTTTATGTCGTGAAGTAACTTTAAGGATTAGTAGCTGGTTTATATGTGCGCTGTTCACTTAAATGGTAGGTGTTGCATCACTTATTATTATTTTTTTTAAATATAACGTTTTAATGAAAGCCCTTGGGTCACTAGAGGTCATTTTTTTAATTGGACCGTGTTCTGTGATGAAGATGCTGTATAGGAAAAGCCGTCTGATGCGATAACTGACGATGGCAAAGCAGAATCATTCTGAGACACGATGTGCAGATGTGAAGTTCATCACTGCTTTAAACACTGGATCTGATCACGTGCTCTTTCTCTCTCCAGGTGACCGTCTGGATCTGATTCAGGGCTGATCAGGTAAAAACCTCTCCCTTCACATGTTTGGTTGAATCTTCCTGTGATGAAAATATGGTGTTTCCAGTCGAGTCGGGGTTTGGCATCTCGGGGGCCCAACCCACCCCAATCCCACCCTGGGATGTTCGAGCTCCGGCTCTGCTGGGAATGCCCTCTGACCACCCCCACTAGTGATGGCCAAATTATTCTGAGGAAGCCAATGATGATCTGCACCTGTAAACTGTTGTGAAACCCGCCTGACTCCAGTTCTCTCTTACAGATGGAGCAGAAACACCACAAGGTCTCCTGCGTCACCTGGATTCACAGCGGTACGTATGAATCGCAATGAATATCTATCTGTATGATTGAACCTCTAGGGGATTTCTGACCTGGAGAATACATTTTCATTTTTGAAATGCGGTTCATGAACTGTGTTAAGTTTAATCTGGATCAAAATGATCTGGATTTGGAAATCATGTGCTTTGCTATCCAGGGTCAGGTATCCATCTTGCGTGCTGGTTTTTCAGAGCGAAATTGCATTGAATCACCCTAATCCAGAGACTCATTTTCAAATTTCAAAGTCCAGATTACTTTAGTGGTCTACGGAGCCCCTAAAGGGACACTTTTGCAGGTCTTAAGTAGTGTTCACTCCCAAAGAACTTTTGACTTTTAATCATGATTTTGCCAATTTAGTTTACAAACTGAGATTTAAAAAACACTTTGAATTGGAGGTTCTTTGTTTTACTTTTATAGTAGGTTACTGAACGGCTAAATATTTAGCCTGGTCTAATTTAAGTTAAGAAAATGAACAAATATATAAAAGCTTCATGTATTTTTATGATCAGTTTTAGTACACTTTTGTTCCTGAAATCTACCCTTCTGACAGCATCAGTATAATCCAGGGTTGTTTTTTTTTTTTTTGGATCAAAGTGAACCCAATTTTACTAAAGTTGAGCTCAAACTGATTTTATCCTGATCAAAACCAAAATTGGATTTTTGTCATCTGATTTCAGAATTTTTTTTCTTTGAACCAGTTTAAGATTTGATAGCTGAAATTTGATCAGTTACTTTTGAATATCTGGGCACTGATGACTTGTGGCAAAAACCTAAGTGAACAACCTTTAAAATGACTCAAGAGATGTATAATCGGGAGGTAATAGTAATTTGGTTCAAATAAAAGTATCAAAGCAGTTAATCATGGTTGTATTGAACATCGGTAACAAACTTTAATATAAATGTAATCCACTTATGTACGTAAACGAATGCGTGCAGAGGGCGCCAGTGGCCTTGTGACTGTTACAGCAGATCAAATCGATGTTTATATTTGGCCACTTTGATAGAAATGCTAAAGCCTCCTACTTCTTGAACAAGAATATGTAGACCTCAAAACATAACCGAGTGAGGGTTTAAACTTTTGAAACCTTGAACAATTCATGTATTTACAGACATCAGTGCAGTCTCCTGTTTCTGTAGGTTTAAGTGACATTTACGTTACAAATCTGATGAAATGGCTCATGTTGCATTCCCAGATGAACCTTATGAGAATGTTTTGAACATTGGGCCAGACCAAATTTTTCAAAGAAACCAAAAAGTGAAGGCAATTCTACAACTTAATCTAGTTGTGGAAATATTTGACCTTTGCATTAACTTTCTTGCATGTAGTGGTTTGTTTTTGTGTGCGTAACATGTTTTTGTATGTTGTGTCCTGTTAGGAATTGCAGAAACCCATAAATGCATATTTTCAATTCAAAGTGGCCATATTTGACAAAGTTAGTTTGCGTCATTGGATGTATGGTTGGTCTTTTCTATTGCAAAACTGTTAACCGTTAATGTGTTATTTTGCATTTACAACTTACCGCACAAACCACCAGGTTAACTTTAAGTGCGGTTTAACAGTTTAAGCCCCGCCTACTTTGATTTGATTGGCCATCTCATTCGTTTTGACTGTGAGTGCTGTTGGACCGCTGAGGCAGACCGGACTAACAATGCAACTTTTAAACGTTTTTAAAAGTCATCCTAACATGGAGCGCCATATTTTAATTTATATTGTAAACCCTTAAACCGTAGTAGTTCATTTCTCATCCGTTAAATGTGCCACTTTGGTATTTTGTCAGTTATTTGACCGTAAATTGCATTTGAGCACCTGTTTAAAATCATACATTATAATTTAATGGACGAATGCTAAATTAAACAAGTACTGCAATTTAATGAATTTCGACTCTAGCAATTGATTCAGTTTCCAAAAGCTTTGTTTCCCACGTCATGTACACAAGTGTCGTTTATATGTGAAGTTGCCAGTGTTCTGTGATGAAGATGCTGTATAGGAAAAGCCGTCTGATGCGATAACTGACGATGGCAAAGCAGAATCATTCTGAGACACGATGTGCAGATGTGAAGTTCATCACTGCTTTAAACACTGGATCTGATCACGTGCTCTTTCTCTCTCCAGGTGACCGTCTGGATCTGATTCAGGGCTGATCAGGTAAAATCCTCTCCCTTCACATGTTTGGTTGAATCTTCCTGTGATGAAAATATGGTGTTTCCAGTGGAGTCGTGGTTTGGCATCTCGGGGGCCCAACCCACCCCAATCCCCCCCCGGGATGTTCGAGCTCCGGCTTTGCTGGGAATGCCCTCTGACCACCCCCACTAGTGATGGCCAAATTATTCTGAGGAAGCCAATGATGATCTGCACCTGTAAACTGTTGTGAAACCCGCCTGACTCCAGTTCTCTCTTACAGATGGAGCAGAAACACCACAAGGTCTCCTGCTTCACCTGGATTCACAGCGGTACGTATTAATCAAACTACTTAAAGTAATTTAATGCTGTTCTTGGGTCAGAATCTGACCCAAGATCAGTGTTTGGCCATTAAAGCCTGTGATGAAAGAAGTTATCCCTGTCTGAAAAACTTGTGTTGAGTTATGGTAACCTGAGGCTTAACATTAAAAAAAATTACATATTTTTAAATGAATTGAAGTGACAATTTCCCCCTACTTTTTGCAGAATTGTTGGAGTGACCTCAAACCTGAAGAATAACCGAAACTTTTTTTTTTTTTTTTTCACTATTTATTTTTATCAAATAAAGCGTATCAAAATAACTCGAGTGTCTGTGTGGTCATGTGTTGAAGACGGAGTTGTATGACGTCTTCTTCAGAGTGTCCAGGAAGTACTGCTCCTCCTGCAGGAAGTCTCTGTCCTGTTGGAGAAATGGGCAGAAAACTTAACGAGTGTCCATTTACCGCATTAATGGTCATCAACCATGAACTGCGTGTTTACATTGTTTCCCAGTTATTGTACTGGTTTAGTGACATACAGCTCTGCAATTACTGTGGATTAAAGGAGCATTAAAGATATAATTTGATCTCATGATTTTGAACCAGTGTTTGATTTTAAAAGTTTCCAGTCAGTGGTTTGAATTCAGTTGATTTTTGTGTATATAATAAAGCATGTTTGGTGTAATCATACATGTTAAGCCTCAGTAGTGGTCAGTTGAAAGGTTATGGTTCTCAGAGCCTGTCATTACTGGACATTAAATGACCACTTTTGGATGTTATCAGCTGTGAAGTGGATCGGTGTTGTACCTTCTCAGCGGTGTGTTTGATGAGGGCGAGTCGGGCGTGTAGTTCGGCGGGCAGCGGGTTGACCGCAGCGTTCAGGTGTTTGCTGGCCGACACTGGAGGGAAATCTAACAAACACACACATGTGACTCTGTCTGAGACACTGAATGTCTGTAGTGGGTCTGTGGGCCAACATTACCTGGGATGAGAGGCGTTGACGTCACTGGATTGACAGGAAGAGTGTGTCTCAGTCGCTCCATGTCTCTGTGATGATCCGTCATCCTCAAGCGCTCCTGAAGTCACGTGATCAGAGTTAAACGGCGTCGGATAATTACAGTAGAGTGACGTCAGTGCATCTTTACCAGTAACTGGTAAAACTGTTAGTCACAGTCAAACACGCTCCTGAATATCCTCAGTGGATTTGAAACTATATTAAAACGATTAATTGATTTTAGTCTCTGTATGACGTAATGCTTTTTTTTATAGTGAAATATATAGTTCAAATCAGTTTTGACTAAATCAGCATATATTTTTAGTTTTATTAGTGGTTTATTGTAAACGTTGTTCAATTTAATACTATTACCTGATATTGTGCTGTATGAATATTACTCTGATGCCATCTAATAAAGATGTAATTATTTATTTTAAAGATTTAATAATTTGATAAAGAGATAAATATGGTGCTCATCCTTAAATCTCTTTTTAAATCTTTTTGTCAGTAGCTTGTGGAGTAGCTAACAACTTTTAAAGACAATATGCCCTATAATATCTGTTTTTATTTTTTCCCATTTGAATGTATTCTGTTCTAATGAATTCATTAAACCTTAAATTAATAATTTTATTAAGGTTTTATCAGTAACAGTGCACTATGATATTTTTAATTTTTTCTCAAATTCTTTTGTGATTTTTTTTTTTTAATGATTTAATACAAAACTGTACAAAATCTATAATCAAAAACTGGAAATCAAATGATTTTATAAAACTTTAACAATTTAATCAATCTTTTAAAATGCTGTTAATTAAAAATATAACAATTCCTTTACTATAAAATATTGCATTCATAAACATAAATATGAACTTCTATTTATTAATTATATATAATAAATATAGAAATAATTATATATATATAAGCATAATAACTTATGATCTTACAAAAATAGAAATATTTATAATTATTAAATAAATATAGAAATAAATTGTGTATAAACAAAAATATTTAATATTTTGTATATTTACAATATGTGCATATTAATAAAGATATACATATATACTCATACATATATACATGTATATACATATATTATTAAGAAAACTTTTGTGGTAAAATTTTTTTTTTAATAATTGTAAAATAAATAGAAATATATAAATAAAAATGTGTGTATATTCAGACAGTGGTGATCAGTGACCTGTTGTAAGTTGTGCTCCTGTTGTCTCAGTCGCTCCATCTGTGTGTGTATGTTGCGCAATCTGGTCTGATGTTCGGCCTCCACCTGTCTGGCCTCCCGCAGCGCTCGCTCTCCCTCCTCGAAGCGCTCGGACGCCAGCTGCGAGTGAGGAGACGGTTCAGTGTCACATGATCAGGTGTCACACGCGGCGCTGACCGCAGTGCTCTAGTGTTTTACCTTACTGAACGCCTCCACTTCCTGTGCGCGTGTTTTCAGGCGCAGTGCCGTGGAGCTCAGCTTCTCTTTCTCTCTGTCCAGCTCCTGTCTCTCTTTCTCCAGACTGTCTCTCTCTCTCTGCAGAGATTCCTCCTTCTGTTTCAGCTCTCCGGCGCGCTGCTTCAGATCGGCCTGCTCCTGAATATCACCAAGGAAAACTGTGGATGATTGCTCTGCCTCTCAAACCACTTCCCTTTTCTGCTGTCCTTCTCACTTTTACAATTTCTCCCATTTGAACTACTGTAAACTAATACTATTAAAAATAGATTTCGTTAACCTAAATTAAGCTGAAATTAAATCGAATATAAATAAATATAAATTATAAAATATATATATAAAAAAACCTAAAATTAGATAAACTAAATACTAAAGGAAAAAGGCATATAAAAAATTATTTAAATCCAATAAAATTAAAACGAAAATGGAAAATATGAAAATTAAAACTAATTCAAAATATTAAATCAAATATATAAATTACATTTATACTGTATACATTTATACAGTATAATATATATTTATATATATTTCAATAATTTTATATGTATACGTTATACATTTTTTTATAAGTTATTAATAAGTTGTTATAAAAATGTAATCAATATTTAATTATTTAATAGAATTTAATTCTTTAAGATTTTTTAATAAAAAAAATAACATAATATATATATATATATATATATATATATATATATATATATATATACACTAATGTATACATGTAATAAAACATTTATTAAATTAAGTATATATATATTTATATGGTAAAAATTTAATTATTTCATTTTTTAAATAAAAAATAAAATGTATAAAAATTCTAAAATTACAATGGAAATATATATATATATATATATATATATATATATATATATATATATGTGTGTATATATATATATATATATATATATATATATATATATATATATATATATTTTTTTTTTTTTTTTTTTAATTTTAAAATTTTAGTAAATAGTTTTTTCTGTCGTTTTCACAACTGTTTTCTGTTGTTATTCTGTTTTTGTCGAAGTTAACTACAATAACCCCGAATAATTTTTTTTCTTTAAGCTGCATAAAAACATAGAATGGTCTGATTTGAGAAAGAAAAGACTTATCGTTTTTTTTTTTGTAAAAATGTTAATTGCGACTTTACATCTTCACAATTCACACTCCTTTCAGGGAATTCTGACATTATATTATTACATATCTCCCAATTCTAACAATTGTTTCTTTTAATTGCAAGTTTTCAACTCAAAAATCAGAACGTTAAGATTTAAATCGCATTGCGAGGAGGTTCAACATTGCACTGCTTGATTTAAAGTCACAATAACAAATCCGAGTCACGGTTTTGAGAAAAGAACAATCATAAAGTAATCGTGACCAATTAACTTACGACCACAAGGCAAAGACAAGGTCCAAATTGTGAGATTTTAACTCAAAATAAACTTGGCCGAATGCATGAAAACACATGGAGTTTTTGTGCTGTACTGTGATCAGCTGACACGATACAGATAGTGCGTGAACAGGAGTGCGTGAGGTTTACGTCTTCAGTCACACCTGTGCCATGCTGAGGATGGAGCCCTCTCTGTTGGCGTCTCTCTCCATGGCGCGGCTGGCTTCTCTCTCGGCCCGCTCCTGACGCAGCTTCTCCTGCGAGTGAAACCTGCTCCACTCGGCCGCCAGCTTCCGGCGCTCTTCAGCGCAGTGCTGCATGACGGACTGCTGCTCCTCCAGCAGAGCGCTCTGAGGTTCAGTAGATATATAATTGATGTGTAATTTATCATTTAAAGGACTAGTTCACCCAAAAATGAAATTTCTGTCATTAATTCCTCACCCGTAAGACCTTCGTTCATCTTCAGAACACAAATTAAGATCATTTTGATGAAATCTGAGAGGTTTATGACTCAACACTTTCAAGGTCCAGAAAGGAAGTAAAGACATCGTTAAAATAGTCAATGTGAGTAAAGTGGTTCAACCTTAATATTATGAAGTGATGAGAATACTTTTTGTGCACGAAAACAAAAAAATTACGACTTTATTCAACAATCTCTTCCCTGTCATTATCCTTACGCAGCACGGTGAAGCTTCCGTGTTTACATCCGAATGCCGGCTCAGTATTGGCCAAAGCTGATCACATGACCAGCACGATGTACGCGTGTGATGCTGCCGGCCAATAATGAGCCGGCATTCTGAACCTGGACATAAACAATGTATGAGAATGACACAGAAGAGAAGAGATGGTTGAACAAAGCCGTTTTTTTGTTTTGTTTTCGCGAGCAAAAACTATTCTCGTCACTTCGTAACATTAAGGTTGAACACTGCAGTCACGTCGACTATTTTAACGATGTCTTTAGTACCTTTCTGGACCTTGAAATTGAATAAGTCACATTCCTCTCAGATTTCATCAAAAATATCTTGATTTGGGTTCTTTTTTTTTTTTAAATGTGTATTTATTGAACAAAATGCTGTTATATAACATTACTTATGAAAAGTAAATGAATAAATAAATAAACGTTAAGGAAATAATAATAAAAAAGACAAATAAATATTAAATTAAAAATAAATATAAAAGTCCCTGACGGTTCAAACGTTAATATATTAAAGCTATTTCCTTCAAGCACATATGCTTCAATAAATGCCCACTTCTGTCCAAAAAAAGTCTGATTTTAACAGCAAGTCTGTGGCCATTTTCTCAAATATATGTATCTTTTTCAATCTTTGTGTCCATTCTGTCACAGAAGGTTCGTGCACCTTCATCCAGTTCACAGTGATTATCTTCCTAGCTGCCATTAATAATATATCTAATACAAATAAGTGGGATTTACTGAACAGATCCGAAACCATCGAGCTTAATTTGTGTTGTGAAGATGAACGAAGGTCTTACGGGTGCAGAACGACATGAGGGTGAGGAATAAATGACAGAATTATATATTTTTAACCCTTGTGCATTGTTCAAATTCACGACCCTTTCGTAACTGCTTTAAAAATATATCAGATAAATATTTTTTTTCACATTTTTTTGCTTAAATCTATTAATCAACCTCAGTCCTGATCAAAACTACTAAATTAAAAAAAAAATTCAGGATTTTATCTCTTTAAAACATTAAAATCTGATGCTGCACAAAAACTATCAATGCATCAAAGCCAATGTTGTTTCTAATCTTTGACACGTTTTTTCCCAAATCAGTGACATCATTTATGAATTTGGCAATTAAAGAGTTAAAATCCTGAATTTTTTTTTTTTTTTAATTTAGTAGTTTTGATCAGGACTGAGGTTGATTAATAGATTTAAGCAAAAAAAAATTGTAAAAATATTTATCTGATACATTTTTAAAGCAGTTAAAACGAAAGGGTGGTGAATTTGCCCACAGAGTCCTGTTGAGTTTTTGAAAAATTTCAAAGCATTTTCCCATAATATGAGTCAAAATAAGATTTGCCACCAAAAATAATTCCATTTGCTGAAACACGGAGAAAGTTATGGCCAAATTAAGACTCAAAAATTCCTCACAGTGGATGAAAACATCCCGAACAGCACATAAGGGTTAAATCATGTTTTCGTTTTGCGTCTGACCTTTGCCCTCTCCAGCTCCTCTCTCTCCATGCTGAAGTGTTGCATCATGGTGCGTCTCTCCTCCTCCAGTCCTCGTAGAGAGGATTCAGCTTTGGCCTGTTCTGACGTCACACGCCAGCGCTCCTAAACACACCGACCGATTTCATGTTAGCAGTCTCTTGTGTTCTCCTAAGCTAATGTATATTATCAGTGTTTTATCCATGTAAATAATTGATTCATGAGCATGTGGTGAGGATTTTCTGGACCTTCTCCAGCTGTCTCTGCTGCTCGGCCAGCTGTGTGTCCATCTTGGCGATGACCTCTTTGAGACGTGACCTCTCGTCGCTCATCTCGCGCTGCTGCTGACTCAAACGCTCCTGCAGCACTGAGAGACAAAATCACTTTCTCATCAGCTCAGCTGTTGTAAGGTACGAGCGCTGTGACTAAAAATAGATGAGAACTGTAAAATGAAATTCAGGAGCACGTGTGCATATAAAAGTCCTCATGGTCCCAATTTTTCAAATTTAAGGCTGTAGAAAGTAAAATATTTGAAATGGCATAACACGAGTCTTTTATCATATTAAGAGATCTTAAATTTGAGGCTGTAAAACAGGAATCGAGATATGATTAATTTATTCAAGGCGGTGATTTCATTAAATAATTATGATTGCTGCGCATTCAAAGTGAAACGTGGCTCAAGCAGTTCACAATCGCCGAATTCTGCGGATTTATGCTTGATTATTGATGAAATGCTTACTGTATGGTTTATATTGTAATATGTTGTAGATCAGATGGTTGTAAGAGTGCATATTTTATGTTTAAATGGGCAGCTGGATGTAGTACAGCATAGAGATTTCAAAATAAGAGTCCCGGTGCTCGTTTATAACTAAAAGTCCAGCTTTAAAGTATTAAATCACTTCAGAATTAAAATTTTCTTATAATTTCCTCACCCTCATGTCATCCAAGATGTTCATGTCTTTCTTTCTTCAGTCGAAAAGAAATGAAGGTTTTTAAGGAAAACATTCCAGGATTTTTCTCCATATAGTGGACTTCATTGGGGTTCAACAGGTTTAAGGTGCAGCTTCAAAGACTCTACATGATCCCAGATGAGGAATAAGTGTCTCATCTAGTGAAACGATCGGACATTTTCTTAAAAAAAATAAAATTGATGTACTTTGTAACTGCAAATGCTCATCTTGCACTACTCTGTGATGCGCCACACATTACGTAATCATGTTGGAAAGGTCACACGTGATGTTGGCGGAAAACTCCATCTCACTTTCTCCTCCAACAACTTTGTTTTACCTTTCTTTGCAAAGTCTGTTTGACTTTGTAGATCGATACTTCTGCTTTCCAGCATGATGACGTAATGCGTGGCACATCACAGAGCAGTGCAAGATGAGCATTCGTGGTTAAAAAGTCTATAAACTAGATTTTTTTTTAGAACATGACTGATTGTTTCTCTAGATAAGACTCTTATTCCTCGTCTGGGATCATGTAGAGCCTTTGAAGCTGCTCTGAAACTGACAATATGGACCTTCAACCTGTTGAACCCCATTGAAATCCACTATATGGAGAAAAATGTTGAAATGTTTTCCTCAAAAACCTTCATTTCTTTTCCACTGAAGAAAGAAAGATATAAACATTTTGGATCTGGTCATTATTGGTATTTTGGTTACAAAATAAACTGTAATTTCTAAACAGTTCTCTTTATGATTTCCAAACTATCAGCACATGTGGTCCTTGGGGAAGAGGGCACGTGTCGAGCCCCGTCTGCGCAGATGCAGTGATGTTTGCTGCGGCACCTCTGAGCTGCTGGTCTCTCTGTCTGGCTCCGATCTCCAGTCCCTGCGCCGTGTGCTCGTGCGAGCTCTCCACTCGAGACGACAGGTCGCCCAGCCTGCGGGAGAACAGCTCCATCTGCTCGATGACGGTCGTCAGAGACCTGCACACACACACACACCTCATGAGACGCGTCTGACGGACGAGAGTCGGCTCTGTGTGTGATGGCTGACGGGCAGCACCTGGTCTGTGACGTGGCGCTGGTCACTGCGTCGATCTCCTCGTCCTTCAGCTTCTTCAGGTGCTGGATCTGCTCTTCATGATCTCTCTTCATCTCCAGGATGGACTTCCTGTCACACACGTTAACCAGACGAGCTCGTTTGACACCCAAACACACTTTTGTTTGTTAATTTCTGTAACATCTTAAAATTTTAAAGAAGGACGTAAACATTTGAGATGAAGTTATTCTCTTTTTTTTTTGATAAAAAGCTAAATTGAATGAAAATGAATACAGTTGATTAAAATGAAAAAAGATTAAATTTTATTTGTAAATCTGCATGTATCGTGACCATTAACCGACATCAGAGAAACAACGTAATGAATATGTTGTTAAATTATTGCAATATTAACTTAAAATATCAAATTACATTTTATATTCTATAATATTTTAGCTCAAAGGCGTTCGGCCGACAAAAACACTTTGACAATCCCTGCTTTTCATAATAATAATTTAGTCAGTAAAACATCAGTGTTATTTTAGTATTATTTATGTTCTATTAGTATTTTTTAATCAGCTTTTATTGTAATATTTTAGTTTTTTTGCTGTTTGTTTTAATTCTAAATTTAGATTTTTTTTTTTTTAATTCTAAAAGGTTTTATTTTAGTTTATAAAATGTTTAAATTTCATTTCTGATTTGTGAATAATACATATTTCCACATCATCCTGGTAATATTTAATTGTATTTTATTAAACAATTGTTAGTTGTTATGCACATCATACATCATTATAATAATTTATTCTTATTTAATAGTATTATTTAAATTTTAATATCAATTAAGTTAATATTAAACAATTTAATTATATTTTAAAATTAATTTGTTGACTTTAATTAAAAAAAAAAAAAATCATTGTATTTATTTAGTAATTCGACTACTTCAGTGCCAGGTTAACATTTCTATTTTTTTTGCACATATTTTCTATGTTAAGCCAACTTTATTTCAATTAAGGAAAATGATTTTTAATAGTTTTAGTGCTCAATAACAATAACTTTTCCAGTGGCCTAGTTTCCGGAGGCATTTTCCCATTCAATTTCTCCTAAGTGATTTCAAAACAAAGCAAAGTCGGATCCCAGATCAATCACATGACAAACTTTGATCTGAAGAAAAGTATATGAAGATCAGGATTTAATGTCGGAATGAGCGAACTCTTCATCAGTGTGTGTGTGTGTCACCTCTGCAGGTCTCGGAGTCTCTCCACCTCTCGGTCTCGGTCCTGTTGACTCTGCGCGAGTCTGCGCTGGTGCTGCGCCTGAATCTCCGCTCGCTCCTGCTCCGCCATACGTGTGACGGCAGCCAGTCTCTCCGCCAGGTCCTCGTTCTCCTGCCGCGACCGCAGCTCTCGCTGGGCGGACGATTCCTCCAGCAGCTTCACACGAGCTCTGAGTCGAGACGACACGTGTGAAACCAAACCGCACGCTATTAACTCTGTGTGAGTGTGTGTGTGTGTGTGTGTTACCTGTGCATGTTCTCCATGAGCTCCGTGTCCTGTTTGTGTCTCTGCTGAACGCTCTCCAACAGCATGTGATTCTGATCTCTCTCCAGCTGTAAACTCCTCACCTGGTCACACACACACGTGAACGCTCAGTTACTACATGAGGTAATTCTGTGTCGCGTTCTGATTGGACGAGCCACATTAAAACTCTTGTTTTAATAACACATTCACATGTTCTTAATTTGAACTGTTATTAACTTTTCTTTTCTTCACAACCCCCTGCATTTCCGTCACGAACTCAAGTTTGGGAAGCGCCTGACAGTGATGATCACCACAGTTAAGGCTGTTTTAGGTACAGTTTTAAGCGTCGGCTGGTGTGTGTGTGTGTGTACCTGTGCCTCCAGCTGGATGATGCGCTTCTGCAGTGACGTCACGTCTGCGTGCTGATGGTCCGTGTCTGCTCTGTGTCTGTGTGCGTTCACGTCCAGAGAGCCGCTCAAACCCCACAGATGAGACTGAGCCAGCTGCACACACACACACACACACATTCCCTTCATTAGTTTACTCAATATGAACCACATCAGTAAGTGTGTGTTTGTGTGTTTCACCTGTTGCTGTATGAGCAGCTGCTGTAGACCGTCTGCAGGCAGGGGTGTGTGTGTTTGGGTCACAGGTAGAGCGCCCTCCGCTGGTGGAAACACTGAAACAGGTTTAAACACAAACACACACCAAAAATAAATTTTTAAAATTAACATGTATTTTTATGGCAATTAAGAGCAGGTCCATTAATTCTTATTTGTGTAATGTGAAAACATTTTTAATATGTTAATACATCATTATTGAAATGTAAACAAAATATTTATACATCATGATAATATTTTAATAATACATATTATTGCTGTTATTTCGCTGAATTTGGTTTAATAACACACACTTTCGTAATATTTAATGCAAGTATTTAAATAAATTAATCATTAGTTGAATTTAAATATTATTTGTTGATTTTTATTTTGAAAAAATTAATTTATTTTTAAATTAATTTTGTAAATCATTTTACAGTTATACAGGAGACACACATCATATATCATATTAATAGTTTTTGTAATGTTTTATTTTTAATTTAAATTTAATTAGCAGAAATTAATATATAATTAAATCATATGCACTTTTTTAATTCATTATGTCACAGATTTATAATTATTATTTAAATTTATTTGTAATATTATTTTAAAACTATTTAATTAATATTCAATGTTAATTTCTTGGGTTTAATTTATTCTTATATTCGTATAATTCTTGTAGTTAATTTTTACAGTAATACAGTAATGTAAAAACTGTAAAATAATAAAATTTGGGGTTTAAATGCGAAAATATCACAATGGCAATACGCTTTTTTCCTTCATATAGTTTTCTTCATATTTTGGGGTGAATTGTGTTTTCGTGAGGTTTATATAATAGCGGTCATGAAAAACACTAGCAGCACCTACACCACGCTGCAGGGGGCGGCACAATAGCGGGCCACCCGTGGACAGGCTTGGAGGAGGGCGTCTCCGTCGGGCCGTCCCGTCCCGAGGCTGTTCTGGGGTCCTGAGCGTGTGCGGTGTGTTGTGTGCTGCTGGCTGTGTTAAAGGGCCGTGATTCAGACTCTCTGGACTGTGACGAGAGGATCTGATTGAGTCCTGAAACGGGACAGAACCGGTGAAGAGGGGCAGGAGGGGAGAGAGATCCTGAAACAGGGCCGGATGTAACTAGTCGGGTTTTTCTAAGCAGATGACGGGGACACTACAGTGAGAACTTGTTGGGTTATATAGTTGTTTTAGGGTGTTTGACGGGTAACAGACTAGAACCGTGTTTACTGAAGGGACTTTAGTAACAGGAACACAACTAACCTTAGAAATCAGAGTCGGCTGAAATTAATTAAAACATTCAAATAATCAGGTAAGAAAAAATACCCCGAAAGTTCTTTTACATCAAAGTCTTTACCTAATGTTTGAGATTATTGGATAAGGAATTGTATTTTATAGTTTTTATTTTTTAAGAGATTTTACTTGAAAATCATGTTAAAGTTTTAGCAAACAGTTTGATTGACAGGCGATCTGACCAATCATAACCCCGAATCCGTCAATTTGTCTGACAAAGCAGTCAGGGGAGTTAGTAGATTAACGTTGGTGAACTTGAACTTGAAACAACATTCCTTCTGATGTTCATTCATGTTTATTTGATGCTATAAATGAACTAGTATGAAGAGATGATCGGTTCACGAGGAGCTACAGCGATCTGTCACGACACATTAAAGAGACACTATACGCTATTTACTGATTAAACTTCTTTAAAAAATTACAATATTTGAAATATGAAACTGTTTCATAAGTATTTTTCACTGCGTGAGAACATGATGTGTGGCGTGAGAGCGCATGGTTTATCGGGCATAGCAACAGTAACTAAAGGGGGCGGGTCTTAGCGAACAGTCAATTGAGCAAAACTATATATACTTATATGACTTATATTCACTAAAGAATTATGCCTACGTATCATGCCTCTTTCACACAAGATGTAGTCTCTGGTGTCCCCAGAATGTGTCTGTGAAGTTTCAGCTCAAATACCCCGTCTGTGTTCACTTATAAAAGTTAATAATATTTGATAGAGAGCAGTGTTTGACTGTACCAGGTTTATGCTGCGTTTCTGTGCTTGTGTCCTGTTGGATGGAGATGCCAGTGGACTCTCGGCTGGAAAACACACACACACTCCATTTAGTGCAACGTGAATCACATGACCACAGCATTACGGCAGTGTTTGTATTGACTGTACCTGGGCTCTGTGTTTGGGACGGGCGGCTCATCCGGTTGTCTTCGTGGGGCTGAAGAGACATTTGATTTCGAGCTGCAAACACATCACAAATTAGAGCAAATCTTTGCATCTTGATCCAGTCCAACATTCAATCTCAAACTTTTACCTGAGAAACACGTCCTCTTCCTCCCTTAGACCTGATGAAACGTCCTGTTTCCTCTCTCTCTCCTCCGATTGGCTCACTAGCTGTGTCTTCCTGCGACTGAGCGCTCCAGCGAGCCAGTCGTCGTCCTCGTCTCTCTTCACCGGTCTTGAGACGGTTTTAGGAGACGAGGGTGTGGCCGGCGGATCTGCGGGCGTCTCTTTTCGAGCCGTTAAGGAGGGAGACGCTGGAGGCTTCAGGATCTCAGGAGCAGGTTGTTTGGGTTCCTCCTTCATCTTTTTCTCCTCCTCCTCCTCTTGCTTCAGGCCGAGCCAGTCTGATCTGGGCCGGGTGGCGCGTGCGGAGGGTTTGGGCTTGTGTTCGGGCGAGTGAACGCTCACGTCCTCAGTCGAGAATCTGAAACCAAAGATTTACAAATTCATTCCCTCGAATTTACTAAATTTTGAGCACGATTTACTATTTCGTTCCCTCGATTTACTAAAAAGTGCACACGATTTACTAAATCGCACATGTAATAATGATAGTGAATGTGTCGTGAAAAAGAAGACTTCTGAAAATTGTGATAATTAAGTGATAAAGTAGTGTTTTCTGTATTTTCGGCTGCAGAGATGGACAGATGGACGGATTATTACACAATCTGAGAATATTTGTTTTAGATTTGAATTGGTTCATTTCAAGCTTTCCATAAATATATTTCTCGTGTCTGTGAGGGACGTATACGCTGAGTTTCGGTTCATGTTTGTGACGTGCTCTAGTTCACTTGAGACCGAGACGACAGAAATCTGCTTTCATTCATTTACAAAAGATCAACGTTTTGTTGTGATTTTGAGTTTACAGAAATAAAAGCAAACCATTTACAGTTTCGAATGTTGGATTATTCTTATCTGTATGACCAAAAATGACTCCATGTCATGCAGTAAACAGTCTCCACACAAACGCTTGGATATGAGCCATTAAAGCAAGCGGACTTGAAAAGTTGTTACTACTTTCATGTTTCAGATGATAATGTGTGGATTTCTTGCCGTTAATGATCTGTCCGTCACACATCTCGTACAGATACCGCCTGTGTTTTTTTTTTCTGAAACTAACCAATTTTGCTCGAAAACCCTAATAAACTCCCTTAATCAGTTTCTCAGAAAATAAAACTTCTTTTCTTTTGCATCTGTTGATTTAAGAATGTTTAGATAATTGTAGTGGAAAACTAGACTGAGTAAGAACCTCACTTTCTGCAGTCTGTCACATTGGTGATCTGCTAGTTGGAAATCATGTTGTAACGTTTGTGTTTGGACTCACCTGACAGATTGTCTCCGGGACTGACGGCCCTCTGGAGTCGAACCCATCGTGGGCTGATAAGAGCCGAACGTGAAGTCCTCCTCGTCCATCAGAGAGACTACAGACAGCAGGACCAGCGGTTAGCACTCGTTTATTGATTTCAATGTCTTTTGGATTCTTCTTTTAGATTTATGCAAAGCGACTTGTATTGCGTTCATGTATACATTCAATAGGAATCAAATCACCTGTGTTTATCTGTGATATGATCTATAACTTCAATGAAATTGCAACTATTGTGTATCATTGTCTCATTCTCTCTCGATTGGCACTTCAGTGATCGGTGCCGTTTACAGTTGAGATTGTGTCACCTCTTCCCGCCGAGCTCTTCTCCGGCGGTTTCTCCGGCTGTGGCGTGTCTTTCTTCTCTCCCGTGACGGGTCTCTCCAGCAGACGAGGAGACGTCCCTCGGCCCAAGATCTCATCCAGTTTGGTGCGAGCTCTCAGAGGAGGATCACTGAGGAGGAGGATAGACACAGAAATCACAACCTCTTCCTTCTCAATTCACACAGACCACAAATATCAGAGTTCTCTAAGAATAATTGGTAAATAATGTATTATCATTAGACGTAGTAGCAGTATATACTTTTATATTATATATATCTATATCTATATATATATATCTATATATATATATATATAAAATCTAAACAGTCAGAAACCGTTTCATTCAATAATCAGTTTCTATATTTCTGAAATAAAACATTATATAAGACATTAAAATATTGTCTTTAAATGTTAAAAAATTGAATTAATAAAGCTGAATTAATATATAATGGTATATAACATTTCACCATATATATATATATATATATATATATATATATATATATATATATTTAAATTTTGTAAATTATATAAATTATATAAATTTTGCAGAAATGCTCTTAAGCAATGGAAAAACAATAATGACAATGACAATAAAATATAGTAAAAAAATTAAATGAAAATAAATATAAAATATAATCAAAAAATATAAAATAAATTATAAATAAAAAAAAAAATTAAATAAAAAAAATAATTATTTTAATTTTATTTTAGGTAAATAATTACATAATGTTAAGAATAATGTTTAATTTTCTGATTCTTTGGATTAAATTTGAAAGAAATGTAATTAATGGTGATAATAATAACAATATTAATATTATTAATAGTAGTAGTAATAGTAGTTCTATTACTATTAGTATTAAATACTTTTCTGTTTTATATATATATATATATAATCCAAACTTTTAAAAATGTACTAAAAGAATGGAAAAATCAGCACTTATTATTGAATGACCCTGAAATGTTTTCTGTTTTCCTGGATTATACACAACAAATAAGTATTTATATTGATAATTAATGAATTAATTTGTTATTATTATTTGCTTAATCTAACAGGGTTAACGTATGAAGATTGTCCCCAGTGGCTTTGATGAGAAAAGCAGCACTTTTCAGTGATTACATCCAAACCTCTGGAGGACAGACACACTCTACCTCTCTTTTTTCAGCGTCACTCCGTTTCCATGTGCTTTGTGTGTTTCTCCGAAGCCCAGAGCGTCCATCAGATCATCTTCATCATCAAACGTCAGCTCGTCCCTCTTCCTCACGGCAGCTGCTGGAGACGCTGCGAAACAGAAAGAGACGTCAGCGGTTACAGTCAGTCATGTGACGCTCAGATCTGTGAGTGGTCACCGCTCTCACCCGTCTCTGTTTTCTGAGGAACGGCTGGCGAGGAAGAGCGCGGCCGCTCGGCTTTCTTCATTATCTTCTGCTTGTGTTCCAGACCGTCCAATAGATCATCCAACGGATCGTCCACGTTCTCTGTGAAACGTGAAGAACAGGGTTTTCAGTCGTTTATCTCACAGAGGTTTGTGTAAAAGCGTTGCTGTGATACCTTCATCAGGAGGAGGTGGATCAACACCCCCACCTTCATCATCTGAACCACATGCAGCATGAAAATGGAGCAAATGGAAGAAATCAAAACCCTCATGAAGCCATTTGACGCTGTCAGACACTCATGGTTTTGCTCTTACCCAGAAAGCTGAACTTCTTGTAAGCTCTCGCGGTGGAGGCCGGAGCAGAACTGGGCTTTTTTTCTTCTGTTAAAACACGTTAAACACTTCAGTCCTCTAAGAGTTGTATCATTTGTTAAAATCTCAGCATAGGGAAACGTACCTGTGGTTTTGCTCTGATCCTCTGCTTTAGACGCTCCTGCTTTAACTTCTGTCCTCTGAACTGGAGCTGAGCTCGGCTTCCTCTTCGAGCCGAACAGATCCGCATCCATGTCATCCATGTTCTGGAGTGAACAAAACCGGAATGATGCCATATGTTTGATGATGTCACAGCTCATATTTCAGCCAATCAGAAAGCAGCAGCTTGATTTACCTTCATGCTGTCCAGCAGAGCGGCAGGATCGGCCTCAGAAACATCAGAGCCCTGAGACACACGTGAAAATGTCAATTAGACATAATCTTAAAAAACCCCCAAAAAATGTTACTCGAAATGAAATAAACTTTAGCTTAAATAATTTAACTAACTTATTTTATTTCAGTTTCCAAAGCAATATTTCTCATTATTGTTTAGTTTAACTTGAAGTACTAAAATAACAAAAACGGAAATAAAAAATAAATAAAACTATATAGACATATAAAAAACAGAATCTAATAAAATGACAAAAACACAACATAAATGGAAAATACTTTTAACTAAAAGTTTAACTTTGACATCAAAGCCATGAAAACCTTGTGTGTTACATTAACACAAAAAATTGTAACATGAAATAAAGTAAATTTTAACTTTTTTAAATTTTGTAATAAATTTACTTTATTATTTCCTAGAAAAAAATTCAAATTTTCGTTTAGTTATAAATTAAAAAACTAACCAAACCTAAAATAAAAATGAATATAAATAGTTACACATTACTTGACATAAAAAGTTACTAAGTGACATAATTAGCCACTTTTTTTTTTTTTACAAAGTAACGCAATATTGTAACGCATTACTTTTAAAAGTAACTTTCCCCAACATGAGATATACTAAAAAACAAATCTAATAAAAATTACAAAAACACACAACAAAATCATTAAAAACTGAAAACACTAACTTTTACCTGAACTTTAATATTAAAACGGTAACCATATAAAAACATACTTGCTACCGTAACTTAAATATTTTTTACAAAATTATTTTATTTTAAAATTTTCAAAGCAAAATTTCTTTTCTTCGTTTAGTTTAACTTGAAGTACTAAAATAACCAAAACTTAAATAAAAATGATTAAATATTGTTACGTAATAAGTAATTGCATTACTTTCAATTAAAAGTAACTAAGTAACATAATTAGTTACTTTTTTTAGGGAATAACGCAACATTGTAACGCATTACTTTTTAAAGTAACTTTCCCCCAACACTAGACAAACGAAAAAACAAATCTAATAAAAATGACTCAAAAACATAACAAAATCACTAAAACTTTAAAATGAAAACGGAAAATACTTTAACTTAACTTAACTAAAAGTTTTAACTTTAATATTAAAACTATAAAAGCATGTTCCTTACCTTAACTTAAAATATTTTTATTATTTTAAAAAACTAATTTTATTTTAGTTTCCAAGGCAAAATTTCTCATTTTCGTTTAGTTTAACTTGAAGAACTAAAATAACCAAAACTGAAATTACTTTCCATAAAAAAGTAATGTAATTAGTTACTTTTTACGCAGTATTGTAAAACACTACTTTTAAAAGTAACTTTCCCCCCAAAAAACAAAATGGAAAATAAACAAACAAAAACTAATTCAACATTGTAATAAACACTATAATAATATATCAATGATACTAAAATAACGAGTAAACATTTATTGCAATTAATTTGGACTTTCTGCTGATGGATTAATCTAGAAATAATCTGCCTGTATGAGTTCTTTATATTGCATGTATTAATGTCTAAAAGTGAATTTTACACATAATTTTTTTTTTTTTAAAGTGTAATTACACATTTAAGTACTGAGTAATAATAATTAACTACATGCACTTACTATCGGGTTAGGAGTTGTTTTAGGGTCAATTAAACATGTAATTATGCAAAACTTATAGTTATTACTACAGTAACGACATGTAACCTGTAACAAGGACACTAAAATAAAGCATTACCTAATTTTTTTGCCTGTTTATCTTACATTTAAGTTTACTCTGTGATTTAAAGTGCTTTAACTGAGTTGAATATGACAAGTAATTAAAGGTGTTTGATTTCAATTCATTAACTTAAAGCAGCTCGTGTCTCACCGGCTCATCTTTCTCAGCCTCTTCTGCCAGTTTACTGAAGAAATCATCGTCCAGCAGCGATCTGAGCACACAAAAACCAGCTTTATGTGACGTTTAGACACTGTTTGTGTCTCAGTTCACCTGTCAGACTCATTCTAGATGGTTTGAGATTGTGTATGAAGTATTGCAGTCATCAGACGCAGCGCTCACCTCTTCCCGCTGCGGGACGGGAGGGCGGCCGCGGGTCTGCTGGACACGGCTGCAGGCGATCGCACCTTCACCGGACCTGTGGACCGAAGACACTCGCCTTTAAAACAGGTAAAACACGTCTGCCTCCATGAAAATATTGCGACTAGATCGGTGAATAATACCTTCATCATCATCATCGCCCAGCAGATCTCCCAACACGTCATCTATAGAGCCTGAGAGACACATGAAAATAATCACAGTTCATTTAATAATCAAATATAAAACACTCGAGCTGCACTGAACTCACCTCTGAGACCCTTCTTCTGTTTCGAAGTCTGAAAAACATGAAGATCAGATGTATTTTAGATTATACATTATTTATTATTGTATTGTATTAAGCCAAAGAATAACATCACATGGCTTGTATAAATTGTTTTAAAACACTGATTTGCAATACATACTAAATTTATTATATTTAAATTATGCGTATTAAATTAATTTAAAATACCATAGCGTTAAGATATTCAAAATATTACATACTAATGTTAATTTACACATTTATTCACTTTTCACAGGTTCAGTAATTAATAGATTATTAACCCCGGGCTTGAACCTTTAATCTCTGTTACGAGCCCAGATTTGTAACCACGACGCCACCGTCGTCACGTGTTTGTTTCGTTATACCGTAGAATTATATTAGACTTCTTACTTTTTCGATTTACGTGTATATTGTGTTTTATATAAGTTGATGTTTACCATGTCTGACTCCCAGCAGGAGAAACGGAGTGTTTATAGTGAAATCCGTGCGCGTGCCCGTTACCAATAGAAACCGGGACAGCCTCAACAAAAGCACGAGCGCCCAGATCAGCTGATCATCGCTGGAGAACCGCTTTTGCTGCTGGTTCTGGTTCTGTATGGAGGATTATTAGGACCCAGATCTGAGGATTTAGGTGTAAAATGAAATCCTGTCTGTGTTCCGGACGGAAAGAGCTGTTGTTGAATCAGTTCCCCGGAGTCAAAGATCGTGAATAAATGCTACCAGAACCGACACATAAAGCTGCACTTTAATTCTAGAGAAATATTTATAAATAAAACACTATTATTTGTGTAATTCTGAAACACCGATCATTCAGTGTGAACTCTACGGGTTTGAAATTCCGTGACGCACTTCCTGTTTACAATAGGTCATTGTGGGTAGTGTAGTCCATTTGTACGCGCCAGTCAGTTCCCATTCCAATTGAAACAATGGAAGTCCTAACTCAGGGAACAAAATTAGGTGGGTGGGGTGACCACCTGGCTATTGATCTGTTGCAGTACAGTAGTGTGAGACAGATACATTTACTAATATGCTATGTAAATATTGATTTACATTCGTTGGCAAACCTATGCGCCCATTAATGTTTCTGCCGGTGGGTGCTCATATGTTGCTTCTGGGAATATAATCCTAGAGAGGAAACAATCTATATTCACGAGTACACACACAGGAGGACAAAGTTTGAGCACCCATGTATCTGATCCAGAGCGCGCGCGCCCAGTTTTGTGCACGAAGGGAAACCGCCAGATTTCTGCTCGCGCATTTGATGCTCTCGTGCGTTAATAATGCGCTCTCGACATTTGTCATTATAATAACGCCATGGAAACCGCCTTAAATGAACTACTAACGTGAAAGTCGTGTCTGAAAGTTGCATATCAATTTGTAATTGATTAAAATGAATTGAAAATATCTCGTGTATTTCCGTAGATGCTCGACCATTTCCGTGGGTGGTGCGCGCCGAGCATTCACGGATCGGCGCGTGTTAATGTTTTCCATCAGGATGGACGATTGAATGCTTTAAATCATCAATTCGGGCATCTTTGAACAGCTCTTGAACTTATCCAGTATGTGAGATGAAATTTACCAAACTAGCAAGGGTTAGGGTTAAATAGATTTTTTAATACCAGTCACAGTTTTTATGATATTTATTACGTGGTATTATAATTTCAGGGTTGAAATGCGGGACACTACGTCTTTTGCAGGACACGGGACAAAGCTGGTAATTTCGGGACCGTCCCGCGTGACCCGATTTAAATCGACAATTTAACTATTTAGAATCCATTCCCTTTTTTTATTAAAAACTTAAATCAAAAATCACAATAATTTTATCACATTTATAAGGCCCGTTCACACCAAGATTATAACTAATAGTTCTAAAAATAGAACCACAACGATATGAATCGATGTCATTTCCAGCCGTTGAATGATAAAACACTGACAGCCAATCAGAATCCGTTCTAATTCAAGGGCGGGCGAAATTAAAAATGGCGGAGAAGTTAATCGCCGAGGTCCAGAAAAAGCCGTTTCACAAGTCAAAAAATGATACATCAGGCTAGCAAACAGTGTAATACAAAATTACCTCAGATATCCAGCGCTATTTGACAAAATTGTCTTGCTTCCTTTGAAGTTACAGTGAAAATGACTAGGCGTTGTTTTTATTCCGCTGTATTGACTTCGACAACTAAATTCACTGTTAGATATTGTTGCACTAGCAGCTATTCACTTGAAACAAAGCATTCTGAGGATATCTGCTGGTTAAAGCAGTGTGAATACAACAAGAACAGCAAAAACATGTACACTGTGAGCTTAGTTTGGTTGGTGTGGACCCAAATTCAGTAGTTATCTTTACAGTTATCGTTCTTGGGCCTTTAGGCCTATAAGTTGAACATTGTTGATGTTGAACAAGTTGAAACAGAGCTTCTTAATGTTTAGACCTTTGTTTAAATCAGCCTTTCCTTTGTAAAGACTTAGGAACCGGTTTATCTGGACTTTTTCCACTGTTTTAAAAAGCTCTTTTGCTCTTACAATAACATCCTCTACATATTGTTCATCTGTCCAAGAGTGAAGGAGTATGTAGATTGATGACCCATGGACTTGATTTCGACTGAACATGAGTTTGCTTTATACATTCAGTTTTGTGGCATTCATTTGTGAATGTGGCCACACCTTATTAGCTATATATAGCTATATGCTATGTGTACATCTTATTTTCCAGTTATATATTGGCCTATGCAGCTCACAGGGAACGTTCTGTTCTCCCAAAGTCATGAACATTCATTCAAAGTTATTTGGTCTTTATGTTCTCAAAACATTAAGACATTTTACCAACTTTATGGGAATGTTAGCAAAATGTTCTTAGAACATATTTTTGTTCTTCAATTCGTTCTATATCGGTTGGTTTTGGTTTAAAGCAGCCGGTCTGGCAACATTTGAAAGGTGAGTTGTGGGAGGTTCCAAGGTTTAGACTTCCTTATTCCTGCAGATACTTTACAGGAAGGGATTTAACTACTAAAGTGAAAGCAGATCGGTTGACATGCAGCTGCTTCTTCTCATGGTGTCTGAAAGAACTTAGTTTTTATGTAACAATAGATAAGTAATGTTTTACATGATTTTGTATTTGAACATGTACTTACATAAATACTTGTTCGTGGCAGCACTATTTATGATCTGTGATGGTAAGTATCATATCCATTCATGTTTTATATATATATATATATATATATATATATATATATATAATGTGTGTGTGTATACATGTAACACTTTTTTAACAAAACAAACCACTAGCATGGACTGTGGAACGTATAAAAAGAAGAGGGTACACCATTGTAAATTACTGTAAAAAATTACAGCATTAGTTATTACACGCTGGCTGTTTTTTTTTTTAAATAACTAATCATGTTGCTGTAAACTTTGCATTCTGGGGTCACATGTTGTTGGTTTTGACTCAAATTTACAGAATATTTAAATTAATTGACCCTTCGTTTAAAAAAAAACAGTTATTTACTGTAATCAGAGAATACAGGGACAGGGAAATTTTGTAAAATTAAAGTAACTGTAAATTTTTACAGTAAGTAACCTTGCTGCAACTGCTGCCAGTATTATTATACTAAAATTTTACAGTAAATTTTTTTACAGTGTAATCTCTTCTTCTCTCTCTCAACTGATTGTTTTCTATTTTATTTTTTAGGGTTCTTAGTAAAAGGTCCATCTGGTCCTCTGGTTGTTCCTCAGGGATCTTCAGTGGTTTTGCCGTGTTATGTTGATGAACCCTTACCTTTGAAAGGACTGAAGGTGATTTGGATACGAGCAGATGTCAATACTCTAGTGCATGTGTACCAAGATTATGAGAGTCGACCAGACGCCCAGTATCAGGATTATCACGATAGAGCTCATTTCTTCACTGATAAAATTAAACATGGAAACTTCTCCCTCCGTCTGGACAACGTGAGAGCTGAAGATAAATGTTTTTACAGATGTAGAGTTTACACTGAGCAGGAGTTTGATGAAACCCTGGTTCAAATTAAAGAAGTTGGTGAGTGAAAATCTCATGAGTTCTGGCTAACATTTTCAATTGAACTTCTCTTTATTGATATTTTGCTTGTTCTTCCAGAGCATTTGAGTGTATCAGGATCAGATCATCCCGTATCTGCGTCCGTGGGTGAAGATGTCACTCTGAACTGCTCTGTAGACTCTCATATCCCACCTGAACACATTCAAGAGGTTTCCTGGAGGAAAATGGATGGAAACATCATGATTCTGGTTTTTGAAAAGAATAAAACTCTACCAGCAGATGAGCGATACAGAGACAGAGTTGAGTTCTTCACTGATGAAATACGCAAAGGAAACTTCTCTCTCAGGCTGAAGAGTGTCAGAACCGAGGACCAAGGGGTTTACATCTGTCACGCGAGTGCTGGAAACATTTCAGCCAATGCAACTGCAGTACTGGAGCAACTGGGTGAGCAAGAAACGGCCTACACTGAAACATGAGTTTAATCTGATTTAGTTAAATGAAGGTTTTTAATTGTATGAAGATGAAAAGAAAGTATCTTTAATACTTATTGAGTATATAACCATTGTTATATAGTGCAACAAAGATTGCTTAAGTCAACAGATAGACTAATAGACATGCCTATCTATGTGTAATTAATAGTGATGCCATCTTTCTAAAGTCACCTGTAATTTGATGAAATCTGTAATCATGACCTTGCATTCATTTTGTTTTAATTCTGTTTCACAGGTTTCTCTGTTTTACACATTATTGTGTTTATTCACTGTATCATTGCATTTGGATCTGCACTGCTGCTGTCAACTCTGTGGTATAAAATGCAAAGATTACAAAAGCCAAGTATGTTTGCACAAAAATGATTCTTATTTGTTAGAAGGTTTATGCACTAATATATGCTTTCACTATTTAAATAATTAAGCACTTCTGACTTAAGTACTTCTCTCTAGATGCAGCTCTGCTTCTTCAGATCTCTTCAGTTTTTGTTCCGAACCTCATTATGTTTTTTGCCTTCTGGTTCTGGGGTGTTATTGAAGGTCAGTTCTCCACTGGTGATGATTAACCATCTAATATAAAGAAATTTGTATTGTTTAGTCATGTCAGTTTAGTTTTGTTTTAAATTGTAAAATGGGTCCATTCATAGTCTTGAAGAACAGAATAAAACAGAACCATGGGATGTCGTCACAATTAGTGTATCTTGTTTGTTTGTTTTGTTTCTAAGGATTTCTGAGTGAGACTGTTGCGTGCTGTGCTCATTATTTTCTGAGGCCCCTTCTGCTGTTATGGGTCTCTCCACATTCAGAACATTTCCCAGGTTTGTCCATTTTAAATCATTTGTAGTTCTGAGTGTCTATTTACATCAAGTGCTTAATAGCCCGCCTTGTTGGCAGAGGCTATTTACACTAACTCCACCCACCAATTTCTGATTGACCCAGACTAAAAAAACTACAAAAGAAACCCGGCCGATAACAGTGCCGTGGAGAATAAGGCAGGTGGTGTTAACTTTTGCCACATTAAAAAAAAAATGCTCTGGTGAATCATAATAACATGAAAAAAAATTTAACTATGACTTGACATTTTGACATTATTATGAGATGAAAAGTCAAAAGTATGTCTTTAAAAGTCATAATTATGAGAAAATGTCGAAATGAAGTTGAAATTAAGATTTAAAAAGTCATACTTATGAGATAGTGGAAACTATGACAAGTCAAAATTGTGACAAAAGTCAAAATTGATTTCATTTTTAAAGTAAAGTATTTCTTTAAAAGTCATAATTGTGATTTACTAAATCAAATTTATGACTTAAAAAGTCAAAGTCGACATACTAAACCAAAATTTTGAGATAAAAAAAATCATAATTAAGAGATAAAATGTCAAAAGGATGAAATAAGTGTAAATGACATACTAAATCAAAATGATGAGATTGAGAAATCATAATTATGAGATAAAATGTCAAAAGGATGAAATAAATCCAAATGACATACTAAATCAAAATTAGGAGATTAAGAAATAATTATGAGATAAAATGTCAAAATTGACGGTCAATTACAAAATTCATATAAATTCATCAAAATTCACATACGTCATATGTTATTGCATATTGTTTTATAATTTTCTACAATGCACTGAGGAGCAAATTGTATCCACTATTTGCACTAAGTATAAAATAACATCTAACAACTATTTACACTTGCAAAGAAAATACTGCTATTTTCATTTAGTGTAAATAGCCTCTGCGTTTTTAATTGATCAGAGAGCTGCTAAAATGAGTTGATTTGATGATTTTCAGAATTTTCAGATCAGCTCTTTGTCAGTAAATGGGCAAGAGAACAGAAAAAAATTCTTTCAAGTGTTTGCTTGTGTATTTACGTACATTATACATTTTGTAGTTGAATTGATTAAGACATTTTCTGTTTACAGGCGAGCGTAAAACAGCCATTCACTGCATTGTTCATCTACAATATTCCCTCTTTACAAATGTCATTTATTCAGGTAGGCAAATTTGAATATCAAATTCAAATTTGATATTCATTTATAAGCACATATTGTCATAGTGATATTAATACTCAATCAACAGCGTCTCTTTCTTTTTCCTAGTTCTTTTTCAGTCTTTCTGGGAAAAAAGTCTGAGTTATGAACAATCTGATAGAGTCCTGATAACAATCCTCTTTGCAATTATGATTCTGATATGCATCACAAACATTGTTTTCTGTAAGTATTTCCATTTCATATCACTTGAACATTCATTAGAGAAATCTCAGTGTTATATATCCTACATTGTCCACTTGATTCTGCTTGTTTATTCTTTATTAGCTATATGTATATCATTAATATACTTCAATAACAGAAATAAGCAAACTTATTTCAGGAGGTTACTTCATTGCTAGGTTACTTTTGAGGATTTTTTTATGGCAACTCGAATGGTATTACTCAGCTTAGTGTCGAATGGTAGTACTGGGCTTTTAAAAATCTTTCATGATTATTTTGAATGAAATGTTAATTTTATTCCTATGTTTTGATACAGTGATTGCTGAACTGATTAGAAATAAAGATGGCCGCATGCGTGCTGTGTTAGACCTCGTGTCTGATATCGGCCATGATGTTCTGCCTCCATTACAACTCATCTTCCTCTTCTACGCTTTTGGAGCTGCCAGCGGAGGTAAGATGTTTTTATAAAAAACAGTTGGATTAATTTATGTGAATTAAAAAAATTGTAGACAAACTGTATTCTTTATAAAAAAAAAAATACTGCAGCGTATTTCAGAGAAGATTCGCATCAACTACTTGAAGAAACGATAATCCACCCTTGTTGTATCTCACAATTAAATTTAGATTTTTAAAACCACACTGTAACATGTTCAGTCTTGTCTTGTTTAGTTCAGTCGTGTCTTGTTTAGTCTAGTCTTGGTATCTGTCATTGTCTGCACCTGTTTTCATGTAATTAGTTATTGTCTTCACCTGCCAACCATCGTCATCAGTGTATTTAAGTTCCTCCCCTTGTCTTAGCCTTGGTCGATTATTGTTTGTGCCATGCACCCTGTTCCATCCTTGTTGTTACCCTGCCTGGATTCTATTAAATGTTATTTGTTAATCTACCTGCTTCGTCGTGCCTGTTCCTGTTCCTGAACAGCCAGCGTGACACACACAGCCTGAAATCAACTGAAAATAAAAGACAATACATCTCTGAAAATCTCAGAAAAGGAGGATTAAAAACTCCAAAAAGAGCATTACCAACTTCACTTATTACTAACTAGACTAACCTTTTTCCTGTCAGACGTTTACAGTTGTTTTTGAGAATTAACAGAGGTTTAGATGTTGATGTTTTATTGAAAATATCGCCATCATGGTGATCAGTGTTTCTTTTAGTCAGGCAGTTTGACTCTTTTTATTTGAGTTTGTTTACCAAAACACATAATTTTCTGCTAAGAAATTCCTTGTGTTGTCTGTTTGTTTTTAATGGCTATTGCTTTTGTAGCATCATGCGTTTTTTCTTTTCTTCTTCATTTACAGCGCTTTTTGTTGTTGGAGTTTTTCCACTGTTCCTAACTTTGACCAGATATAATTGGAAAGATGCATGCGTGGAAAAACTGGAATGTAAGTATTTGATGAATTGTGTTTTAACTGCATCAATAGATAAATCAATGACAATCCATTTATCTTAAACTGTCTGTAATGAAGAGTGCGTGACAACGCGGGTGCAGATCCAACTCCAGGCTTTTATTGAGACACGTGGTCAAACAGGTAATGGTCAAGTATCAGCAAACAGGAATGTCCGAGGCGAGGCAGAATCATAAACGTAAACAGGCAGATATGTCGAGGCAACACTAAACACTAGGAATTACAAGACCTTGCACGGTGTCTGTGTGTGTTGAGCTTAAATACTGTGTGTATAATGAGCCTCAGCTGGTGCAGTGATCAATGACAGGTACAGGGGATTCTGGGAAAGGTAGAGAAGTCCAGGAGTGAATGTGTATGGGTGTGTGTGTGTGTGTGTGTGAGAAAGTCCTAGATGGAGTGCCCTCTAGAGGCTGTCATGGGCACTCCAGCTGATGATCCTGACACTGTCATTGCACTATTTTTGATGGTTTTAAATGACTAGAGTACAAATGAATGTCAGATCTTCAGGAAAAGCTAAATCTGTAAATCCATGAGTTGTTGTTCATGAGCATTTCTTATCAGGATCCGAAATGATTTGCAATTTTAAAGTGTAATAAATAAACTTTTTCTTCATTTTCAGGTTTGCGTTCTGTAAGGAGAGCAGCGTGGATAACTTTCATGATAGTGGTGAATGTAATAATGGTCTCTTCGTACCTGATAGCGCTGAAGAAAGAAAAAGGTACAATAATGGCTACAATTGCATAAAAATGTCCGATTAAAGTTGATACTGTGAAGTCTTAATGGTTTTCTGCTTTTTTCCAATTGTAGATTGTGAAGGATGGGTCTGCGTAGCTGCATTTCTTCAAGTTCTCTGGGGAATTGTGGTCCTGAAACACTCGTTTGGTGACCTGGGTACAGTATTGATTAGCCTTTTATATTTTCAGTGTGTTGTTCTATATTTACATTCAATAAAAATGGCTGCAAACTTTTTAATTTCATACAAGTTTTGTGTTAAATAAATTTATCTGCCTTACAGATCTACCTTTTAGACACATTGTGCACCTTATCGGATCAGTTCTTGTTGTTCTAGTGAACTCTTTTGCTTTGATGATCGAGCTGATCTTGAAAATGGGTGAGTTATTTAAACCATTTAACATCATACTGAAAAGTAAAACTGAAAGGAAGCAAAACTGTAATGTGAATGAAAAGTTCTCTCTGCAATAACAAAAGCATAAATAAACAATGCAGTTATTCAAGACTGCATCTTTTAAATGTTTGATCCCATCTCCACATTTCATAAGACTGACATCAGAGCATGTTAATGAGGTTTGAGCGGTGGCGTGTCAAGAGTTCGGTTCTTACACTTGATTTTTTTTATCACAGAAGAAGCATACTTTATAAATAGAGACGTTTGTATGGTTTAAGGCCCCGATATACTCTTCGTTTTAGGGTAAAAAGAAGTTCGAAATACGTGATCAGCGATATACTGTTAACATCTTGAGTGATGTTTAGATGAATATTTAAATATGTGCTGCACGCTTTCCTCTCAATAACACTACTAAAATGAAAGTGGTGAGAAAACAGCAGTCTTTACAGTATTAAACATGAAAATCAGTGGCTCTTCCAATCTGTTCACGTTTTTACTCGCGGACGTCCAACCTCAACAGACTGAACAGAAGATTTCCATGTCAAAGAAGGAGGAGCCTCCTGAGCCACGCCCACTTATTACATCATCGCCATGGACCAATGGAAGCTCGGAGGTGTTTTTTCCAGAATGTCGGCTTTGGCGGTCTGTTTCGAACTCCTGAAACAAACACAAAATGAACTTCGTTTTGGCCTGATTTGGTTCAAAATGACGTCACACCAGTTCGTTCTTTGATTGCGTACATCGGGGCCTTTAAAGTGATCAAACTTTCTATTTACTGTAACATTTTCATTTCACAGCTAATGGTGAGCGTGCGATTGAGGATATGAGAAAAGTTGTCTTTTCCTCTGAATGCATCTTTGCCTCATGTGTGCTGCTGTTAATCATTTTCGAACCTTGTGAGTATAAACTATTTATCTGTATAAACCCCTAGTGTAAATCTAACGCCTGAATCTTTTTTAGTTTTGTGTGAATTTCTTGATTTGCTGTAAATCAGGAGTTTAAAAGATACTGAGTCTGTTTAATTGATTTTTCTGTACAACCAATAGTGGTTTGAGAAACCTGTTTGAAAACAGTCATTATTTTTGGTGACACTGGTGCCGCAAAGTCACTTTTGAACGTGTAGGTGAATTAATAGCTTTCTTGTCTACTGTAAATCCATGAATCAGCCATTTCACAGTTTGATGTATGTATAATAGTGGTGCTTTAGTTGAGAATTGTCAATTTCACGGTGATTGACTAAATATATTTCCCCCTTTTTTCAGACATTAAAAAAGTTCAGCAGCGTTTTCAGGTTAGTTCTATATACAGTATATATCTAAAGTTTTAATATTTATTTGATATTGATTGATATGAGATTTACTTCATGTATTTAACATGTCTTTCTCAAACGCAGAATCCATCCAACAGATCGCAGCAGAATCACTCTTCTCAGGTGAATATCTCATATAACATTGTATTTATGTAATTTATTTATTTGTCACTATCACTAGATGAAATTAATATGATGCAGCTGCACTTTGAGGTTCTTCAGACAAGCAACAGATAAACAATGAACGTAATGATTTTCAGTATTTACACTGCAAAAAATGATTTTCTTACTTAGTATTTTTGTCTTGTTTTCCTTTACAAATATTAAACTTTCTTAAATCAAGATACATGATGCTAAACGACTATTCAAGTGAGTAAAATTAAGTGAGTTTTGTGCTTAAAACAAGAACAAATATCTTTCAACGAGGTTATAAATATAAACTTAATTCAAAGGCAAAACAAAGTTATTTTTCTGGCAAATATTTCAGTGTAAATTCACTTAATTTGATTCATTTTTTCAGAAATCAACACTTTTCTTATGGGATTTTTACTTCTCAAGTAAATGTATCTTGATTTAAGGATGTTTAGATATTTGTACTGGAAAATAAGACAAAAATACTGAGGAAAAAATTAATTTTTTGCAGTGTGAATTTGTCAGACGTTGTAGGTTTCTTGAATACATAATCTCAAACATATCACACTTCATAAAGTCTGTGAAATGATGCATGAACACAGTTAAAAAATAAAAATACTCAGCAGACACATGCTTTTACTCCTGCTCTGTCTCATTATTTAAATACTATTATTAATTGGTCTGTGAATTATTATCATTTGTGTCAGACTGACTTTATTCTGTGGCCCCAATCCTGATGGAAAAGTTTCAGCCTCACACAGTTAACTTTTTTTCACTTCATTTTAATGAGCTGGTAATCTAAAACTACCTTTTTCTAGATTGCCAGAAGAACTGAAAAGTGTCATTTGTAATTTCATCTATAAGCAAACAACTTTCTTTTTAAAAAAAATGGATACTATAGCAGAACAGTATCATGTGGATATTGTTTTTAACTCGTGTGTCTTCTCCTGAACACAGAACGAGGACGTCTCTGATGAAACTCCACATAACCCATCAAACCGGAACCAGAGTGCAGCAGAACCATTGGAGTTGAGACCAATGTTAGGGACTCAAGAACAGGAGGCTGGGAGAGATGGAGATGGAGGAGATGCAGCCTGATACAGTCCAACAATCATTGCATTGAGTCTACCGGATTTATCCACTGTTTTACTCCTCAAAAATTCAGTGGTCAAGCCGAGAGATCAGCTTATATCAAATCAAGTATTTATTGTGAAGAAAGATGCACAGACTCACTTTACAATCCAAACATTTACCAGACAGAAGTTTTATTGTGTGCCTCCATAGACACACTACAACATCTTCAGATCAGCAGCATGCTTCTCTCGGATCTACAGTAAGAACACAGCGCTCTTGTTCAGAGGAACCACAAATACACAGCCTTATTTATGCAAAACCTGTATATATTTGTGTAAATAGTTTTATATTTCATTTATATACTTTAACATATATGGTGTTTTTTTTAAGTTGCTGGACGGACAGGAAGTCTCATGGTTTGTGTTTTTCTGTTCTTCTCAAAAGTTCTTCTGTTGTTTATTTGAGTATGTTACTCATTTACTTTCCCAACACTGAATCGGCTCTGTTATAATATGTAAATATGGGCACTTGTGTGTTATAACCAAGATCCAAGAATGAGCCATTGTTGAAGTTTACTTTCTGTAAATGCTCTTTTTTTTAAAAACTGGAATAAAAGTTTTGTTGTTATAATACAGTGAAATCGAAGAGATCTGAGTATAAAATATTTTCCCGCTCATTTTTGGACCAATGAAATGTATTTCTGCTTCACTGCACTAGAGGGCAGCATTATTGTGATCATTGAAACATTATATCTGTTATTTGTTGATGTCAGCAAATCGAAAAACATCACCTAGCTGGAATAGCATAACCAACCTTAAAATTATCACTAAAAGAAAGAAAGAAAGAAAAGAAACACATTTTATAGAAATAGCAATGTCTCTCGGTTACAGTGAAATTCTTAACCATCCACAAAACGGCATCTGGATAATTTATGTATCTTTATCTTTATTATGGTAATCAACATTCGTATTTAAAGATTATCTGACTTCCTGCACATAACTTGCCAACGAGTATAACAATGATGTTTGAATAAATTACAAAGCCTCCAGATGACCTGAGAAGACGAGACACTGATCTCGCTCGCCATTCTTTATTCGTTATAATGAATTTATCACAACATTTCTCTGAAACTAAACACATTAAACTTTATAACGGTATAATTTCCAGGATATAGCGCGCAGCAGGACTAGAGCATTGTGGAAACGTAGTTTACATCACTCTGCGCCAGACGCGTCTCATTTCAGGTAAGGAGGACAGGTAAGGTTTCAATCATTAATTAGTCTACATTTAATTAGGTCCATTTATTTTTCTTGAAATGGTAGGTGATTAACACAGATTGCTTTTTAAAATAGCTTAAAGTTTATTTACAGAGAAAAACACCTTTGATTTCATCAGTCTATTTATGAAATAAAAAGATGTTGCTGTTAATATTCTTGTGATCTATCATAAGATGACCGTACATTTCTACACAGCTGTGTAATATTTTTCTTAACTTTTGAAAAATGAAAAGTAGTCAGTACGTCTCTTTTCTGTCATGTAATCTCATTGACTACCAGCAGATGGAGACTGCAGCTCTCTTTGTCTTTTACAGCAAGAACAAAAGCATTTTGCATTTTTTTGTTACAAAGCCACTTAAAGAATGTTTTAATGCACATTCTGACCATTTCATTAGTGTGTAAACTCTTTAAGGAACAATTTTAAGAAACTAAGTGTATGTTATAGCCATAATATGTGTTTTTTGAGGATATAAAGAGATAGAATCATTGCATTTTTTTTACATTTGGAGTATTTTTTTATCAAAATGTGCATTGCCTTCTAATATAACTACTTCTACAGTATGCAAAAACACTATTTACTACATTTGTCATTATATGAGACTACTAAAGACAGCAAAGCAGCATTTGATTTATTTCAGATTCAGAATTTTATTGCATATAAAGACTTTATTACAGACTGAATGAATATGGAAACATGTAAAGGACGGCTGTAGTGAGTTAGTGTGACATGTACGGACTGATTTCAAACACCAGACCCGGTGTCACATTTCTGTTTGCTAGAGAGCTAAGTGACGGTTTGTGCTGTAAAGACCATCAAAAAATCACAAAGGATCCCAGCAGCTGCTTACACACACACACACACACACACACACACACACACACACACACACATTCCCAGACACACTGACTATTAAACTATTCAGAAAAATGATTCAGCAGTTTTATTTCAAGAGCATTTCAAACCCCATAGATGTGGGAAAGCACAATATTTCTACACAATGGCCTGTGTGATGAAGACTATCGTTTGTGATGATTTGAGGTGTCATATTGTGAATCTGCATTAATTACATGTCAGTCACAGAACACCTGGGGCTTCTGTTCATGAATTATGCATGTATTTCCTGTTATGATCTGGGATTACATTTTTTTTTAATGAAGCAAACTTATTTATATATTTGTTTTTTAAGGCCCGTTTAGACCAAGAACAATAACTATAAAGATAACTATAACGATAACTAATAGCATTTACACCAAGAAAAATATTGTCCTGTTGTTTATTTTCATCGCGCTGCAGCTTTAAATGCTCGTGCACGTTAGAGTCAAGTGGATTCTGATTGGCTGTCAATGACTTTATTGTTATCGTTAGAGTTTCCGTCCTTGGCGTGAACGAGCCTTCAGTATAACGTTCCGCATTTCTCATATTTATACAGGAGGATTTCATTAAAATCTCTTTAGAAGTTTCCAAAACGGGGTTCACAGTGATGTCATTAAAGAACCATTTTTGGTTCACCAAAAAACCTTTCAATAAACCATTTTTTTGTTTTTTGTTGTTGTGAGGGATATTTTAAAATTTTAAAGCATCTTTTTGTAGAATTAATTGATTCTACAGATATTAAAGTTTCTTAATCGAACAATTAATCGTTGCCAGTGAAGATCCTTTGTTTTAAGAGTGAACTAGTCAAAGTCCCTTTCAAGAAAAGTCAGTTCACTCGGTCAAGTCCATCAATTTGAATGGGGGAATCCTGAAATCTCTCAAAAAACTGCTTGGCGAACTCAAAATTAAATAACGTATTTCAAATCAGCAATAAAATCTGACATGAACTGTCCGCTAAATGTTGTTTCTTAGGGTCAAATAGTGTTAAAAAAAAGCATTTTTTCAGGATATTTCAGGACGAACCAATGCGCATGTGCAGTCGAGATTCTAACGGCAGCTGCAGTGACGTGTGACTTTATCGATCAGCGATTGGCTCTTTTACTTTTACTGGATGTTTTCCGCCATATTGCGCGGTGCAGTTTCTCTCATTCATAACTAATAGGAGTAGTCATTAAACTAGGTTAAATTTCCTTTTTACATCTTTTTTTTTTTTTTGCCTTTATTGGTATAAAAGCAAAATGTTCAATTGGTTTCAGCAAGAAGTTTTGACTTTCCATGAAAAGATTACAAACTTTTAAAACATGACAGAATGCATATAAATTTGGCTTTAATTAATCACTAGTTTGAGATTTTTTGATAATCGTATACTTCATAAATTCTTCTTTATAAGTTCAAAAAAGCATGTTTGTTTGATGACGTACAATAACGTTGGTAACAGGGTCGCGCTTGACTATTTACAGAAATGTTTACAACAAGCTACTTTTCATGCGCAATCACACTGAAAAATTGACGTAGGATTTATTTTAAAAACATGTTCAGTCAGAAGTTACTAGTAGTTTAACAAATCATTACAAAGAGTAACACATTATATTAAACAAGACATTCTGAAGCAGAAAGACTAAAATGGTATTTTCTTGTAAAATATACTCCAATAATCAGTGTTTATTAGGGTTTTTCTTGCTCCTCTATCTCTGAAAGGACACCTGATGGAGGAAGATGGGGGTTTCCTCTCCTGCAGGACCTCCATCTGTGTGTTTGTGGACTCTAGAGATGTTTCTGTGTTTGAGATCAACACACACCGAATGAAACTTTATCTGCCTCTCGTGTGAGCCTCGTGTGGAATCCGAGCTTTCCCGGCTCTTGTGAGACACCTGGGATTGAATGCAGAGCAGATGTTTGGAGTGGGACGATGAGGTTCGGGTTTCCTTCTCCAGTGCAGCTGTGTTTTCTGATTGTCTCTCTGGAGGCTTTGAGGCGGTCAGAACTTCAATGACCATTAATCAGCAGAAGATGAACTCTGAGGAGTAAACCTCGTGTCCTGCTGGACTCTGAAAACTCATGATCTGTAAATAGTGCTTTTAAAACATCCGGTTTCACAGTCCGTGTCGCTCAGAGTCTACAGTGGGTAAATGTAATGGAGAAACACCTTCAGTGTGAACATTTTTATTGCTCAGATGTTGACCTTTCATATTTTACTACTCAGATGTTTCTCCTAAAATTCCTTCAGAAAAATGTAAATAGACTCAAATGAGTAAATCGACATATAGAGCTGTACAATTATCTAGAGCAGATCTGAGCTCAGTTTGAGATCCCTTCTGAAACTCTAGAGGAGAAACATGGGAGTATGGAAGGCCATTTTTGGCATTGATTGAAATTATGAGATAAAAAGTCATAATTATGACATAAGTATAATTTAGTACAAAAAGACCAAATTGAGATAAAACCTCAAAATTATGTCAAACATTAAGAATTCTGTCATAATTCTGACTTTTTATTTCATAGTTATGATTGTCTTAAAATTATTAAGAATTATTATAATTTATTATCCAATAATTATAACTTATATTATAATTTTGACTGTCATTATTTCAACTTTCTATCTCAAAATGTTTACCTTTTTTGTTGCCATAATTGACTTTAACTCATAATTATGACTTATAATTATGGTTTGGTATCTCAAAATTTCATTCCCACATTATGACTTATCTCAGAATTATGGCATCATTAAGACTTATCATTTTGACTTTTCATAATTTCAAATTTTTATCTTGTAATTATTGTTTAGTGTCTCAATTTATTTTTTCCATTATAATTATGATTTCTCATAATTTTGACTGTCATACTTTCAATTTTTTATCTCATAATTATGATTTTTGGGCGACTTATCTCATAATTTAGACGAATAATTTAAACATTTTATCTTTTAATTGTGACTTTTTTAACATAATTGACTTTATCTCATAATTATGATTGTCTTATAATGATGGTTCAGTATATCAAAATTTCACCCCCCCCCACCCCCTCTTAATTATAACCCATCTCATAATTTCGACTGTCATAATTTCACATTTTTATCTCTTAACTATGAATATGTCTTAAAATTATGGCTTAGTATCTCAAAATTTCATATTTTCCCATAATTAGGAGTTATCATTTTCACTGTCATTTCATTTTTAATTTCATAATTATGACTTATAATATCAACGTTTTATCTCATAATCATGAGATTTTTTGCCACAATTGACTTATCTCATAATTTTGACTGTCTTATAATTATGCTTTAGTATCAACATTTAATTTTCACCATCTAATCATTTTGACTGTCATAATTTCAACTTTTTATCTCCGAATTATGACTTATCATTTTGCCTGTCATAGTTTTTACTTTTTATCTCATAATTATGATTGTCTTAGAATTATGGCTTAGTATATAAGTATCTCCTAAGCTTAGTTTCTCATAAGCTCATAAGTATCTCAAAGCTTCAGTTTTCTTATGTGGCAGAAATGGTCTTCCATATATAACTGAGGGGCTCAGGAGACATAACTCTCAGTTTGATCTCTATCTAGTGTCATCCAAAGAGAATATTGATATTGAGATGTTACAGAGAACTCATTGTTGCAATGGACTACAAGAAATGAATAATTCATAGTCAAAGACATGATATAAAAGATACAGTTCATGAATATATTGTTAATTTCAGTAATTTTGAAAAGTTTGCTTTCATTAAACTCTCTAGATTCAACATCGGCCATTGATTGACCATTGCTTGAAACTACAGTGTGCTGAGCTGGAGAGCAGGAGTGTGTGTGTGTGTGTGTGTGAGCGCTGAAGCGAGGTAAATACACACTAACATCCACAGAAAGAACCCACATGTGCAGACATCAATGTTTCATGCTCTAAACTGCCTCCTCCAGTGTCGAGCTTCATTAAAACTCTTTCAATAACAAACTCTTTCCTTGTATTAGGTCGTGATGATGACGGTGATGAAGATGATGGTCCTGCATGCAGCTGATGGATGCTTGTTGTGTATGAATGATTTACAGGACGCTCGCAACACTTACAGCTCTAAAAAGGAGCAGGCAAGTTCATGGCATCCGGTCTTGAAGCTCTTGAAAGCATCACAATGTTCAGATGAAATGTTTTTTTTTTTCTTTCTTGTGTCCAGCTCAAACCCATTTCATCTCTCGGAATTCTCGCTCTTCTCAGCGCGCCGTATGCTTGTCGTCTTGTATCCAATCTGACAATGCTCTTAAATATTTCAGGGTGAACATTTACTTTGTGAAAATGCGCCTGAGAAGATCCTCACAGGTTGAGTTCCTTCCAGAACTCGCAGTCTCCGACGGTCGAGCGGCATTTCTCGGCGTTATTGCTCTGAAGCCGTCGCTTCGTTCTCGTGTGAATTTTTATCCTGTGTCCCGTTCATATCTGTCTGTCTGGAGATATGGAAAGAAAAATAAACCTGTGATAAGCTCTGTTTCAAGCTAACTACCTAGACAGCATTATAGGGCATCAGGACAGTCTTCCCTAAAAAATCTATTTAAGATTTCTTCTTGTAGACAAATTCTTCATAGTGAAAGCAATTCCAGAACGTGTTGCATCGAGCTTGGTGAAAAAAACAGAAAAAGCCATCAAAAATGGTGGACGATTTAAGTCACCTAATGCATTTTTTTTTGTGTGTTTGGTTCATTTTTCAGTTTTTTGAGTAGCTTGTTGTTGGTTTTAGAACATGCTAACTCTGTTGTGAATCTAATATTTTTTGCTTCACATGAGGAGCATGAGTTGTGTTGACATGCTGTCTATATAGTGTATTTCAAATCAGTCACTTATTAGGGTCCATGTGGATTAGGATGATTCCTTTAGAAAGCTTCTGTCCATATATATTCATATTACAGCATAATTTTAATATTAATATACTTTATATCTCATAATTATGACTCCTTTGCCATTATTATGACTTATGTCATAAGTTTGACTAATAATTTCAACTTTCCATCTCATAATTGTGACTTTTTTAATGCCATAATTGACTTTATCTCATAGTAATGACTGTCTTATAATTGTGGTTTAGTATTTCTAAATTTAACCCCCCCCCCCCCCCATAATTATTACAGTCAAAATTATGAGATAAGTCATAATTATGAGGGAAAAATTTTTAATTTTTAGATATTTTGAATTTTTTTCAACTTTTTATCTCATAATTATGACGTATCTACAGAGCTCTGCACATGACATGCAAGAAAAAGAAATAGTAGGCTAAATTGTGCGCATGATTTACTATTTCGTTCCCTTGATTCATAAATCATGCACATGATTTATAAATTGAGGGAACGAAATGATAAATTGTGCGTATGATTTAGCATGTGCGAGGCTCCATACTTATCATCATTTCAAATTTTTATCTCATTATGTTTTTTATATCATTGACTCAATTGTTTCATATTTTACCTGTCATAATTTTTATGACTTTGTCTTTCAATTTCTCATAATTTGACTCATAATTTCAACTTTTTATATTTATTTTATTTGCTTAACATGAGGATCATGATTTGTGTTGACATGCTGCCTATGTAGTGTGTTTCAAATCAGACACTAATTAGGGTCCATGTGGGTTAGGAAGCTTCTTTTAGTAAGTTTTTGTCTATATAAATATTTCTAAATATTTTAAGCTATTTTAATATTTGAATATATGATTTTTTTTAAATAAATCTATTACATTATCATTTTAATATATATATATATATATATATATATATATATATATATATATATATATATATATATATATATATAATAATTTTAAACAAAATATGTATTAATATGTTACATTTTTAATGCTATCCTCTGCACTAAATGCATTGTTGTTTTTAGGATCTCTTTTTATGGCCCCCCATTTTGCAAGATTTGAACATTACGATCATATTTGTGTCTTATTTTGCAACATTAAGTGATTTTATTGGAAAGTGGAGATCATCGCATAAAATTAACTATTTAACTGAAGACAAGTATGCAATTTGCCAATATAACTGAATCACCCTGACTATATTAAGGGTCAGATTAGGCAGCCATGGCTCCTTTTACATAACAGCACATTTTAACACCTTCACCTATGCCATATTTCGTTCTGATCTCAGAGAGAATGATGTGGACTCACGGTTTGACGCGGTTGACGAACATCCGTCTTAGCAGGAGAGCGATGGTGCTCAGGACCATGATGGTGGTGCACATGACTGCTGTAGTACAGTGAAACTCAGCGAACACAATAACAACCCTCAGGACATTCTCACCGGGCGGAGGAAGTGACCAGGGGTCACACACACACACACACACGCATTTTCACCATTCCCTGCGCGTGAGTGAGATTATGTGGCTGGATTAGCGCTAATCTCAGCCAGCATCTCTCAGCAGTCGTGTGGGGGTTCAGAGCCGTCAGCACCTGCTGCTGTTGATCGCGCGCTGACACAGCACTTTACATGATCACAACCACACCACAACACTCGACACTAAACCACAGCCACATGCAGAAATACAGTCTTCACATTACTCTGTGTGGAGAGAGTGTTTCGGGTGATTAGTGTTGCTAGGCAGTTGCTAGGGTGGTTTGACTGGCTGCCAGAATGTCACTAGGAAGTTGCTAGGAGATTGATAATGTGATTTGCGTTGCTAGGTATTTTGCTAGGAGGTTGCTAGGGTGTTTTGGATCGCTAGGAGGTTGTTAGGGTGGTTTGGGGGGCTGCAGGAGTGTTGCTAGGAGATTCTTTGAGTGGTTTGGGTTGCTAGGTGTGTTGCTAGGAGGTTGCTTGGGTGTTTTGGGTGGCTGCCAGAGTGTTGCTAGAAGGTTGTTATGGTGTTTTGGGTCGCTTGGAGATCGTTAGGGTGGTTTGAGTTGCTTAGAGGTTGCTAGGTTGGTTTTGGTGGCTGCCAGAGTGTTGCTAGGAGATTCTTGGTGTGGTTTGGGTTGCTAGGTGTGTTGCTAGAGGGTTGCTAGGATGTTCTGGGTGGCAGCCAGATTGCTCCTAGGAGGTTGTTTTAGTGTTTTGAGTTGTAAGGTTTGTTTGGGTTGCTTGGAGGTTGCTTGGGTGTTTTGGGTGGCTGCCAGAGTGTTGCTAGGAGATTCTTGGTGTGGTTTGGGTTGCTAGGTGTGTTCCTAGAGGGTTGCTAGGATGTTTTGGGTGGCAGCCAGATTGCTCCTAGGAGGTTGTTATGGTGTTTTGGGTCGCTTGGAGATTGTTAGGGTGGTTTGAGTTGCTTAGAGGTTGCTAAGTTGGTTTTGGTGGCTGCCAGAGTGTTGCTAGGAGATTCTTGGTGTGGTTTGGGTTGCTAGGTGTGTTGCTAGAGGGTTGCTAGGATGTTTTGGGTGGCAGCCAGATTGCTCCTAGGAGGTTGTTATGGTGTTTTGGGTCGCTTGGAGATTGTTAGGGTGGTTTGAGTTGCTTAGAGGTTGCTAGGTTGGTTTTGGTGGCTGCCAGAGTGTTGCTAGGAGATTCTTGGTGTGGTTTGGGTTGCTAGGTGTGTTGCTAGAGGGTTGCTAGGATGTTCTGGGTGGCAGCCAGATTGCTCCTAGGAGGTTGTTTTAGTGTTTTGAGTTGTAAGGTTTGTTTGGGTTGCTTGGAGGTTGCTTGGGTGTTTTGGGTGGCTGCCAGAGTGTTGCTAGGAGATTCTTGGTGTGGTTTGGGTTGCTAGGTGTGTTGCTAGAGGGTTGCTAGGATGTTTTGGGTGGCAGCCAGATTGCTCCTAGGAGGTTGTTATGGTGTTTTGGGTCGCTTGGAGATTGTTAGGGTGGTTTGAGTTGCTTAGAGGTTGCTAGGTTGGTTTTGGTGGCTGCCAGAGTGTTGCTAGGAGATTCTTGGTGTGGTTTGGGTTGCTAGGTGTGTTGCTAGAGGGTTGCTAGGATGTTCTGGGTGGCAGCCAGATTGCTCCTAGGAGGTTGTTTTAGTGTTTTGAGTTGTAAGGTTTGTTTGGGTTGCTTGGAGGTTGCTTGGGTGTTTTGGGTGGCTGCCAGAGTGTTTCTAGGAGATTCTTGGTGTGGTTTGGGTTGCTAGGTGTGTTGCTAGAGGGTTGCTAGGATGTTTTGGGTGGCAGCCAGATTGCTCCTAGGAGGTTGTTATGGTGTTTTGGGTCGCTTGGAGATTGTTAGGGTGGTTTGAGTTGCTTATAGGTTGCTAAGTTGGTTTTGGTGGCTGCCAGAGTGTTGCTAGGAGATTCTTGGTGTGGTTTGGGTTGCTAGGTGTGTTGCTAGAGGGTTGCTAGGATGTTTTGGGTGGCAGCCAGATTGCTCCTAGGAGGTTGTTATGGTGTTTTGGGTCGCTTGGAGATTGTTAGGGTGGTTTGAGTTGTTTAGAGGTTGCTAAGTTGGTTTTGGTGGCTGCCAGAGTGTTGCTAAGAGATCCTTGGTGTGGTTTAGGTTGCTAGGTGTGTTACTAGGAGGTTGCTAGGGTGTTTTGGGTGGCAGCCAGATTGCTCCTAGGAGGTTGTTATGTTGTTTCGGGTCGCTAGGAGGTTGTTAGGCTGGTTTGGTTAATGTAAAGCTGCTTTGCCACAATTTGCATTGTAAAAAGCGCTATATAAGTAAAGGAGGTGAGGTTTGCTTGGAGGTTGCTAGGGTGGTTTCGGTGGCTGCCAGAGTGTTGCTAGGAGATTATTGGTGAGGTTTGTGTTGTTAGGGTGGTTTGGGTTGCTAGGACGTTCCTATGATGTTTTAAATTGCTTGGGGGCTGCAAGGGTGTTTTGGGTGGCTGTCAGTGTTTCTAGGAAGTTGATGGGAGGTTCCTAATGTGTTTTGGGTTGCTTCATGTAAACCATTCAGAAGACCCTTGTGTTGCTAGGAAGTTGCTGTGGTGATTTAGGTGGCTTCCAGAATTTTGCTGGGAGGTTGCTAGGGTGTTGTTTTTGGTTGCTAGGGGTTTGCTATTGTGTTTTTGGTGACTGCAAGGTTGTTGAGATGGAATTGATAAGAGATTTTTAGCTATGCATATAATAGACGTGTTACTTGTATACAAACATTACTGGATGCACGCACATTCAGGGGGCAAAACCGCTAACAGGTGTTATGGTGAGTTCTGCACGCACCTCACAGAAGGAAACAGTCATTTATTCTGAGAAAAGAGGTGGATGCAAATCTCTACAGGAAGCCTACAACATCTGTTCTTCCGAATTATTTATCACCATTAATGAACCCCACAAAGAATATGATATCGTTTACTTGGAGCTGTTTAGTGTGTTACGTGACTGATTTTATGGTATCAGGGATAATGACGGTGTTAAAGTGAACTGCAAATTCATCAAACGTTGTGGCAATTCTGTTGAGTCACTGCATGTTTCAGCGATGTGATTTTGATGAGTCACTGTGACTGTCATGAAGCAGCTCAGATCGATCACATGATCAGATGTTTGAGGGGAAAGTGTGTCTGTTCGCTTATCTGCTTCATCTGAACGACAGCTAACCTTTAAACCAGAGAGCCTTTAAACCTTGCAGGAAAGAGAAATCGCAAACCAGAACTCTTCAGTATCTCAACTGTTTCTCTTAAACAGCAAAGGAGAGATTCCTGCTTCACAGATGTTTCTCCTAAATAGATCTCAATAATATCTCAAGCTGTGCTCTGATTTGCCAACATACCAAAGTCATCAATCATAAGAGATCTCAATATGATCTCAAACATTTCTCATCACATGACCTGAGCTGCTCTCCACATTAATTTTACAGCTCCAGACTCTTACTGTTGTTATTTCTCAGGAATGTCTGAGACGCAGTTTTGCTGAGTCAGTATGTCACATGTTTTCTCACTGCATCAATCCCATACTCCCATTGTGTCAGAGTTTTACCATTATTCTTCTTACATGTCAGATTGAAGAATCAAACCCTAGTCAAACACACCTTAATATATTTCCAGATAATCCTGAAGACTTTGATTGTTTGGTTCGGGTATGAAGGTTGGAACTAAAATCTGCAGTACAGTCAGTGTTGCTTTTGCTTTATTATATAATATTACAGTTGTTATGGATAGTTTGTTTGTTAGAGTTATAAAGCTTGAAAGAGCAAGAATATTTTTCAAATAGATATCCGACTGTTTTTATCTGAAAGAAGATAGTCATATACACGTAGGATGGCTTGAGGGTGAGTAAATCATGGGATAATTTTCATTTTTGGGTGAACTATCCCTTTAGGAGACGAGAAGAACTGACAATGAACAGAAGGAAACACAGAGCTTAAATACACTGAACAAACCAATCAACTACACGAACATCAGGTGAAGACGATAATTATGTGTAAACAATGAGTAACCCAGGAGACTAACTAGAGGCGGGGAAAAGGAACAAAGGAAACAAAAGAGCGAAACTTGTAAAACGGTAATGAAGGCGGGTGCGATTTGAAGACCAAAAACACTCATCATAAAAATAATCCATACGGTTCCAGGAGGTTAATAAAGGCCCTTTGAAGTGAAGAGATGGGATTTTGTAAGAAAAATATCCATATTTAAACTTTAAAATTGTACAAATATTAAAATATCTGGCTTCTGGTACACGAACATGCACATAACCGTGACGTGATGTATGACGCCGGATATAGGAGTATCGTAAGCTTAGACAAACAAAACTTAGTTCAAACAAAACTCAAGCTCCTCTTCTTTTATATATCGAAATCCTCCAACATTTCTCTTTAAAATTTCCTCTGCATTGCCATGTTCGTGATTACGGCTGCCGTAAGCTAGTTATTATAGTTCATAAAGTTTTAAATGTGGATATTTTTCTTACAAAATCCCATCGTTTCGCTTCTGAAGGCCTTTATTAACGTCCTGGAGCCGTATGGATTATTTTTATGATGGATGGATGCATATTTTTGGTCTTATAAAGCTTGGAAAAGCCAGGATATTTTTTAAATATATCTCCAATTGTTTTAGTCTGAAATAAGATAGTCATAAACACCTAGAATGGCTTGAGGAGTAAATCATGAGGTAATTTTCATTTTTGGGTGAACTATCCCTTTAACTCGGTTGTTCTGTTCCTTTTGTTAAAAAAAACAAGGAAACGGTTAAACCCAAGCAATCTCTTAGCGATTCCTGCTCTCCAACGACAATTCCAAGAAGTGTATCCTTGTGTCTCCTCCTCGTGTTTCCAAGTCTGCTATTGTAAATATATCACCTTGCAATACTTACCATCTACGGAGGTGTGTGCTCGTCAGTCAGCTCAGCCATCTTCTCCTGGATAGGGCATCCAGACGTCCCATTTTTCCCATATTTCAACTCTATTTTTAGTATCCCAACTTATTATGAAAAAAACACGTTTTGTCCTGTATTTCTTATTTCCTAAGTGGTCTTTGCTAGGTGATCATATAAGCGAGAATCAGTCTTCTGTCACGCGAGAATAGACCCTTTTCACAAATCCGGGTTTCTCAGTGCGGAAGTCGTCATTAAATTCTATGGCGGTGAATGAGAGAATACATTAAATACATTTTTTGTGTCGACATTTTCTGAAATAACAAAAGAAAAACTCAACCACAGTGTTTTGACAATTTTCAAAATGAGGAAAAAATAGAAAGCGATTGATAACGACAGCCAGAAGAGAGAAAGATGTCAACTTTACCGTCTCTCACTAGTTTTTTTTGTAATTTGATGTAAGG